>BROG01001560.1:0-42971 GCA_030159075.1 Atrina japonica | reverse complement strand
TAATTGACAGAAATGATCATCTTGTAACTTTGGTATTATGTTTATATTATCTACTAGTTCATATATGTCAAAAATAATTTGAGGATAACGCCTGAACTCTACACAAGTATAAAATTTTGTGACACTTTGATGTGTTGTATGAAATCAAGCATTATATTTCTTGATCGACGAAATGACACATACTGAAATCGCATAACAAAGTTGAAGCGGTGCAAGAAAAATCCGTATCCAAAACCGGATTATATGAGAGCTCGAAAATGATCTCTTGTACATTTTTTTACAATGCAATGTTAAGTTTTATATATGGTATAAACAATAAGTATTAAATTGCAGTAGTGAAAATACTATTCCCATCGTTAGAATGATAATGTTAAAATATGTATCTGAATTGTATGTTTCTATATGTTTTTTTTTCAGATGCAGTTGAAATTTGTCGGTGTACTTGTCTATATCTCTTTATTACAAGGTAAGTTAAGAATTTTCACATTATAATTTGAATACTATATGATGTATTCAATATATGTGTTACACAATGTATGTATTGATTAATAAAACAATCTCACTACAACGTCAGTAAAGTATATTTGTATTTAAGTGACACCTAAGTTTTACCAGAAATGTCTGCCGAATCGATCATGAGTATCCACGTTGGATGTAATATGACGACATTAAATTGTCATTTGGCGGCTTTAAGTCGTAATATGAGGACATTCGGTTGTAATATGACAGCTTTAATTTGTAAGTTGAAATATGGCGGCTTTAAGTTGTAATATGACGGCTTCAAGTTGTAATATAACGACATTAAGTTTTAATGTGGCGTTGGGAATTATCACCCAAGAAATTTTATACTTCATTCAGTGATAAGATCTACCCTTAGGTGGACAATTCCTAATTTTACATTAGTTTATATTATTCAATTTTTCAAAGCTGTAGAAAATTTTGAAATTTTAGTTTTCAAAAACTGACTTTTTAAAGTTTATTTTGAAACAGACTCTTTTTTCAAATTACATACTAAAGGTATGCACCAGAAATAAAAGGAAGTGCTTAATCAGAAGAGAGAAAAAACATAAAGTACTCCTCGTATTGGGCCTAGACCTACAAAACGTAGCCCCGGGTAATATAGCAATAAGATCATATAAGGAAGGCGGATCCCATGTGGCTTTTGCAAGGGAAGGATCCTAGTTAACACGGGCTGTGATGGTAAAAACACTTCTGATCAGAAAAAAATCAGCAATATGAGATACCTGGACTACGTGGAAAATCCGTCTGACAACAAACGTCAGAATAATATATTTCAAATGAAAACACAAACTTTTCATCACAAATGTTAATATGTTATACTTAGTATTCGTTTAAAACAAACATTTTAAACTCTTTAACCTTTTCTCATACGATAATATATTGTATTTGGTTTTTAGTGATATATTTATCTTTCTGATCACAAACGTGAATCTAATATGTTTGCAATGAGAAACAAATAAGTCAGTTTCTTCCGTCTCACGGTGTTAACGTAGAACTTGAGATTTCCAGTATTAACGCTATAGACAGTTTTGAATTTTGTTTGGTTGTGCACAACATTTTTAAGATGTAACACAATGACCATAATATAACTGTGTTAACGATAGTCTTTTAAAGCTGTAATACTGAATTTAACAATGTTTAATTCCCACACAACAGTGTTAGGTTATAACACGACGACGATTATTTAACGATGTATAAAAGTTGTAAAAGAACGCACACTATCTATCGGTGTTTACATGAAATATGACGGCTTTAAGTTGTAAAAGGGCGGCTTAAATTTGCAATATAACGACATTAAGTTGTAATATAGTGGCTTTAAATCGTAATAAGTTGTAATATGAGGGATTGAAGTTGTAATATGACGACATTAAGTTTCAATATGACGGCTTTAAGTTGTAATATGACAAAATTAAGTTTTAATAATGCAGCTTTAAGTTTTAATATGGCGGCTTTAAGTTGTAATATAAGGAATTTAAATTGTAATATGACGACATTAAGTTTCAATATGACGGCTTTAAGTTGTAATATGACAAAATTAAGTTTTAATAAGGCGGTTTTAAGTTTCAATATAACGGCTTTAAGTTGTAATATGACAAAATTAAGTTTTAATAAGGCGGCTTTAAGTTTTAATATGACGGCTTTAAGTTGTAATATGACAACATTAAGTTTTAATAAAGCGGCTTTAAGTTGTAATATGACGGCTTTTTCAGCAGTGAAAACCTTTTTAAAACAGAATCATTACATGTATGTTTGCACTCCTACCATTCTGTCATACATGCAGTAACATTCTACATCAGCCAATGTTTACTAATTACATTTGATATTTAAGAAACGAATGAAACATGCAAAAACAAAGTATTATCATGTCAAAACTTTACTTTATATACATTCTTATATATGAACATATTTTGTCATATAGATAAGATTAAAACTATTATGTTTAGTTAATTTGACATAGACAAATTTCAGCAATTGCCCAGGATTACGATTTTCTGGGATCAGGATTACTGGGAACAGGTAGTATATTGAAAGATTACTTTCATGGAACGCTGGAAGATTGCAAAACTGACTGTGATACAAATGCTGAATGTAAAGGATTTGCCTTTAAGAATGCCTCGACAACAAGATGTCAGACGTACAATGATACAACAACGAAACTGGGATGTCCAGAATGTAACATGTATATACGGAACGACATCGGTACGAATCTATAACTATGCTTCCATTGGTTTTTTCCTTTGTTACTATAATAATTTTTTGTCAGAAATCATATTCTGTGATTTAAACAATGCACTAGTTAGCACTCTTTTAAATTACACGCCACAGTCCAATGTGTCGTCAATACTAACATTGTAGATTATCACATTGCACTAAATGTACAGTTTCTGCATTCCTAAAACCTGTCGGAAAGCAAGCAAAAACCTTAGGTTCCGACTGGTCTCCGTCAAGTTCATCCGTACAGTTTCCGAATACGTACACATAGGCCGTCCACGAATCCAGTCTGTTTCCACAAGCGGAAACCTGTGGGAAGCTGAGGTTTTACTACAGCATAATTCGAGTATATATGTGTTGTTCGTGTAGTATAATAAATGCGTCTGTCAGTGTCGAGTCAATACTAAAATGAATATGAATGAGTTGAAGATAAATACAAACAAACTCTAATGACAACAATAACAAACACGTGAGCGAATTGTAACAACACGCTCAGAAAAGGTACAATCATCGGAATGATGAAAAAAATAAACATGACATACATGTTTCAATTCTATAAAACATTCATGATAATATGATATGCTTGTTCTTATTGATTGCAGAAAGTGTATCTACACAAATGTCTACAGGAACGACCGGTGAGTCTAAATTTCTTGTATTTTAGTCCCAAGTCTCGCCACGAATATCTGTTCTTTTCGTTTTGAAAAACGAAAAGTTTCAGTTATGATACAAAAAAACGAAAACGTTACGTTATAATACAACGGCCGTAATTTGTCAATATCAAAATCTAATAAATGTCAAACACAACAAGTTGAAGTTGTAATACCATGATATTTTATGGGTAGTTATAGCAACACGACCGTTTTTATTTTCACCATTGTGAACTTAATATATCGGTATTTATGCTAATCATAACAGTTTTATGTTATAACACGACAAACATAACTTATCAGTGTTAACTTCAAACAAGACGATTTTGTTTGTATTTGTAACAGGAACATCTTTTTAACAAGGTTTGCGTCAAGCAAAAATTGTAACACGACAACCATTGAAATCGTCGAACTGAATCCCTTACTTTCAAAATAAAACCATGACCTCTGGTAGCTATGTCTGTCTCCTATATTACTACCATGTCAAAATCATACAGTAACATTCTAAATTAACCAACATTTACTAATTAAATTGGAACTTTAAGTGACGAGTAAAACATGCGAAAAAAGATATTTTATCGTGTACATTATCTTAATTTATATGCATTAGTATACATGAACACATTTTCTCATATAGATAAGATTAAAACTATTATGTACCGTTAATTGACATAGACCAATTTCAGCAACTACCCACGATTACGATTTGGTGGGATCAGGATTACTGGGAACAGGCACTGTATTGAAAGATTACTTTCATGGAACGTTGGAAGATTGCAAAACTGACTGTGATACAAATGCTGAATGTAAAGGATTTGCCTTTAAGAATGCCTCGACAACACGATGCCAGACGTACAATGATACAACAACGAAACTGGGATGTCCAGAATGTAACATGTATATACGGAACGACATTGGTACAAATCTATCACTTACACTTCCATTGGTTTTTATTTTCCTTTGTTACTATAATAATTTTTGTCAGTAATCATATTCTGTGATTTAAACAATACATTAAATAGCACTCTTTTAAATTAAACGCCACAGCCCAAGATGTCATCAATACTAACATTGTAGATTATCACACTGCACTAAATATACAGTTTCTGCATTCCTGAATCTTGTTGGAAACCAAACAAAAACCTTAGTTTCCGAGTGGTCTCCGTCAAGTTCATCCGTACAGTTTCCGAATACGTACACCTAAGCCGTCCACGAATCCATTCTGTTTCCACATGCGGAAACGTGTGGAAAGCTGAAATTTACTACAGCATAATTCGAGTATATGTACGTTGTTCGTGTTGTATAAGAAATGCGTCTGTCAATGTCTAGTCAATACTAAAATGAATATTAATGAGTTGAAGATAAACACAAACAAACTCTAATGACAACAATAACAAACACGTGAGCGAATTGTAACAACACGCACAGAAAAGGTACAATCATCGGAATGATAAAAAACGACATACATGTCTCAATTCTATCAAACATTAATGATACTATGATATGCTTGTTCTTATTGCAGAAAGTGTATCTACTTCTACACAGATGTCCACAGGAACGACCGGTGAGTCTAAATTTCTTGTATTTTAGTCCCAATTCTCGCCACGAATATCAGTTCTTTTCGTTTTACGGTAATAACACAATGCTACAATGTCTTGTACAAGTAACGCAACATTTAGTCGCATTTACCCATGCATAACAACTTTGAGTGCCAACATTATCACCATATTTAAAAATGTTACGCTGAAAAACGAAACTTTTCAGTTATAATACAAAACACGAAAATGTTAAGTTATAACACAACGGCAATATTTAAATCAAACAAAACAGTTGTAAGATGTAACACGACGAACATCATTTATCAGTGTTGCGCCATACACAATTCTCGAGTGCTAATACAACGGACATAATGCATTAATGTGTACATCGGACACAAAAATGTTTTAATCACTGTAGCGTCAAACACGATAGTTCTAAGTTGTACCACGATGAACATATTTTATCAATGTTTACGTCAAACATGACTCTTTAAAGTGGTATCATGACGAACATAATTAATTGGTGTTTTGTATTCAACATTAGAGTTCGAATATGTAATACGGCGAACAGAATATATCAGTGTTACGTCAGACACGACAGTTTTAAATTATAACACGGCGATCATGATTTATCGTTGATTTACGTCAAACACGAACATAATTTATGAGTGCAACGTCAAACAAGTCAGTTCTTAGCTATAACACGAGGAACATAATATATCAATGTTTACGTCAAAAATGACTTGTAAGATGTACGTTTGTTTATGTTTGTTTATTGTTATTTAACGTCTCACTCAAGAATATTTCACTCATATGGGGAGGTCACCAAATGCCGGTGAAGGGCTTCAGATTTTGGCCTATGCTCGACACTTATGGTCATTGGGCAATGAGGATTCTTTAACGTGCTGGCACCTACTGTGACACGGGAACTCACGATCATTTCATGATCTAAAATATCGCATGTATCAGTGTAAATGTCAAATACAACAAGTTGAAGTTGTAATACCATTATATTTTATGGGTAGTTATAGCAACACGACCGTTTTTATTTTCACCATTGTGAACTTAATATATCGGTATTTATGCTAATCATAACAGTTTTATGTTATAACACGACAAACATAACTTATCAGTGTTAACTTCAAACAAGACGATTTGTTTGTATTTGTAATAGGAACATCTTTTAAACAAGGTTTGCGTCAAGCAAAAATTGTAACACGACAACCATTGAAATCGTCGAACTGAATCCCTTACTTTCAAAATAAAACCATGACCTCTTGTAGCTATGTCTGTCTCCTATATTACTACCATGTCAAACATACAGTAACATTCTAAATTAACCAACATTTACTAATTAAATTGGAACTTTAAGTGACGAGTAAAACATGCGAAAAAAGATATTTTATCGTGTACATTATCTAAATTTATATGCATTAGTATACATGAACACATTTTCTCATATAGATAAGATTAAAACTATTATGTACCGTTAATTGACATAGACCAATTTCAGCAACTACCCATGATTACGATTTGGTGGGATCAGGATTACTGGGAACAGGCACTGTATTGAAAGATTACTTTCATGGAACGTTGGAAGATTGCAAAACTGACTGTGATACAAATGCTGAATGTAAAGGATTTGCCTTTAAGAATGCCTCGACAACTAGATGTCAGACGTACAATGATACAACAACAAAACTGGGATGTCCAGAATGTAACATGTATATACGGAACGACATTGGTACAAATCTATCACTTACACTTCCATTGCTTTTGTTTTATTTGTTACTATAATAATTTTTGTCAGTAATCATATTCTGTGATTTAAACAATACATTAGTTAGCACCCTTTTAAATTAAACGCCACAGCCCAAGATGTCATCAATATAACATTGTAGATTATCACACTGCACTAAATATACAGTTTCTGCATTCCTGAATCTTGTTGGAAACCAAATTAAAACCTTAGTTTCCGAGTGGTCTCCGTCAAGTTCATCCGTACAGTTTCCGAATACGTACACCTAAGCCGTCCACGAATCCAGTCTGTTTCCACATCTGGAAACGTGTGGAAAGCTGAGGTTTAACTACAGCATAATTCGAGTATATGTACGTTGTTCGTGTTGTATAAGAAATGCGTCTGTCAATGTCTAGTCAATACTAAAATGAATATTAATGAGTTGAAGATAAACACAAACAAACTCTAATGAAAACAATAACAAACACGTGAGCGAATTGTAACAACACGCACTGAAAAGGTACAATCATCGGAATGATAAAAAACGACATACATGTTTCAATTCTATCAAACATTAATGATACTATGATATGCTTGTTCTTATTGCAGAAAGTGTATCTACTTCTACACAGATGTCCACAGGAACGACCGGTGAGTCTAAATTTCTTGTATTTTACTCCCAATTCTCGCCACGAACATCAGTTCTTTTCGTTTTACGGTAATAACACAAAGCTACAATGTCTTGTACAAATATTGCAACATTTAATCGCATTTACCCATGCATAACAACTTTGAGTGCCAACATTATCACCATATTTAAAAATGTTACGCTGAAAAACGAAACTTTCCAGTTATAATACAAAACACGAAAATGTTAAGTTCTAACACAACGGCAATATTTAAATCAAACAAAACAATTGTAAGATGTAACACGACGAACATCATTTATCAGTGTTGCGCCATACACAATTCTCGAGTGCTAATACAACGGACATAATGCATTAATGTGTACATCGGACACAAAAATGTTTTAATCACTGTAGCGTCAAACACGATAGTTCTAAGTTGTACCACGATAAACATATTTTATCAATGTTTACGTCAAACATGACTCTTTAAAGTGGTATCATGACGAACATAATTAATTGGTGTATTGTATTCAACATTAGAGTTCGAATATGTAATACGGCGAACAGAATATATCAGTGTTACGTCAGACACGACAGTTTTAAATTATAACACGGCGATCATGATTTATCGTTGATTTACGTCAAACACGAACATAATTTATGAGTGCAACGTCAAACAAGTCAGTTCTTAGCTATAACACGAGGAACATAATATATCAATGTTTACGTCAAACATGACTTGTAAGATGTAACTTTGTTTATGTTTGTTTATTGTTATTTAACGTCTCACTCAAGAATATTTCACTCATATGGAGAGGTCACCAAACGCCGGTGAAGGGCTCCAAAGTTTGGCCTATGCTCGACACTTATGGTCATTGGGCAATGAGGATTCTTTAACGTGTTGGCACCTACTGTGACACGGGAACTCACGATCATCTCGTGATCTAAAATATCGTATGTATCAGTGTAAATGTCAAACATAACAAGTTGAAGTTGTAATACCATTATATTTTATGGGTAGTTATAGCAACACTACCGTTTTTATTTTTACCATTGTGAACTTAATATATCGGTATTTATGCTAATCATAAACATGTTATAATACGACAAACATAACTTATCAGTGTTAACTTCAAACAAGACGATTTTGTTTGTATTTGTAACAGGAACATCTTTTTAAACAAGGTTTCCGTCAAGCACAAATTACAATACGACAACATTCCTTTCAAAACAGAACCATGACCTCTGCTAGCTATGTCTGTTTTCTATATTACTACCCTGTGAAACATACAGTAACATTTTAAACAAGCCAACATTTACTAATTAAATTGGAACTTTAAGTGACGAATAAAACATGCGAAAAAAGATATAGATATTTTATCGTGTTCATTATCTTAATCTATATGCACTTACATTTTCTCATATAAATAAGATTAAAACTATTATGTACCGTTAATTGACATGACCAATTTCAGCAACTACCCATGATTACGATTTGGTGGGATCAGGATTACTGGGAACAGGCACTGTATTGAAAGATTACTTTCATGGAACGCTGGAAGATTGCAAAACTGACTGTGATACAAATACTGAATGTAAAGGATTTGCCTTTAAGAATGCCTCGACAACACGATGCCAGACGTACAATGATACAACAACGAAAGTGGGATGTCCAGAATGTAACATGTATATACGGAACGAAATTGGTACAAATCTATCACTTACACTTCCACCTTTAATGTTACTTGTTTGATAATACGTTATTTAATGAATCAGCGATTATATTTTCTCTTTTTCTTATTTACACGGTGCACTACGAAGCAGATTTTTAAAATTCATACTACGATATTATCACACGTTCATGATAATATGGTGTGCTTGGTCTCATTGCAGAAAATGTAACTACGTCTACACAAATGTCTACATCTACATCGGTGACCGGTGAGTCTAGATTTCATTTGTTTAGTCACAATTTTCACAACAAAAATCAAGTGCCTTCGTTTTACGGTGATAGCGTGATACTTTACATCTTGACAAACAACATTGATTTATGTCCAAACTTTGTCACCATATTTTAAAAGTGTCACACTAAAAAAAGAAGATTCAACGTGTTACTACACCGACTGTACTTCATTAATGTTTACGTCAAACACAACAGATTTAAGTGGCAACGGGACGACCATAAATCATCAATGTTACGTCAAACAGGGAGGGCTGTTTTAACTTTTATCATTTTAATTGTGGAGCACACGAATATAATTGATCAACATTACGAAAAACACAACATTTTAAAATTATAACACCATGGCCATTGTTATTTATTAGTGTTTGCGCCAAATATTAAGATAATTTATCATTATTACTTCAAGCGAGACGCGTTTTAAGTTATAACACCTTGGCAATAATTTATCATCGTTTTCATCAAATATGAATATAATTCATCGTGTTACGACAAAAAAAGCAGATTTAAGCTGCAATACGACGACCATAATTTATTAATTGTTGCGTTAAAGACGACAATAATATAGCAATATTTACGTCAAACACGTCAGATGTAACTTGTAACACGACGAACACGCTTTACGTCAAACACGTCAGATGTAACTTGTAACACGACGAACATGCTTTACGTCAAACACGTCAGATGTAACTTGTAACCAACGAATATGTTTTACGTCAAACACGTCAGATGTAACTTGCAACATGACGAACATGCTTTACGTCAAATACGTCAGTGTTAAGCTGCAACACTACTAACATGATTTATTTCTGTTTACTTCTAACACAACGGGTTTTATTTACTTTATATACGAAAAATGTTCGCCCCTTTTTATTCTCGCCCCTTTCTCTCTTATCTTCGGTGGACGAATTCAAACTGGGCGAATCCTAAATGGTAAATTTATCTATTTATTTTTATAATAATATGCTGGGCGTATTTGAAATGGGGCCAAACCGTTTGCATTAGGGCTAAAAAACACGGGCGGAAATACCCTGTACACAGTATTCATTAAATTTGTACTACGACGAAAACAATTTTATGAATGCTTACGCTAAATTACCCATTTTGGTATCTAACACGACAACTGTAGTTTATCATAGTTTACACCAAGAACGACAATCTTGAGTTACAACACCAGGTAGATAAACCTCTGTGTGCAGTTGACCTCTATACACAGGTATGCAGTCAAGGGACTCGAAAAAAAAAACTGGTCTTTATAAACAGGTAATCTTTATATAGAGGTGACCGTCATAGAAGATTTTACTTAATCGCTGTTTACTCCATACTCGATATTTTAATTTGTAACACGACGACCATTTTATCCATGATTATAGAACAATACAAAAACTAATCCGTTTCAAAGTTAAAAGATAAACCAAAGCAATAAATATTCTGTGCTGATATATGAATAGATACACAGATAATGTAGAATCTTAATCACTTCAGTTGATTTTGTTTTTTGTTTAAGTGATGTCGACCATCTGTTTTTAATGAGTGCCGTTCACTTATTAAGCATTTATTATGTGAAAAAATTCTAATTGTTCATTTCGCTCCTTTTTTGTCGGAAACAACTGTATATCATTATTTTAATCACCTTAATCTAAAATATTTTGTTTAAATGATTCCCATGTACTTAAGATTGGAATTACACTAATTTGGGTTCAGGGTTAGTTGGAACAGGGACTGTGTTGAAATCGTACAGCTATCGAACGCTGGAAGAATGTCGAACTGACTGTGATACAAATTCTGAATGTAAAGAATTTGCCTTTAATTATGCCTGGTCAACAGTATCCCAGACATACAATGATACAACAACGAAAGCTGGATGTGTAGAGTGTAACATGTATATACGACAGGGATTCTGTTTGAATTTATGTCTTACGCTTAGAGTTTTCACTTTCCTTGTTTAAATACTTTCTGATGCTAGATTTCGTATTTAAGGAGTCAAAAATCACTATTTGTCAATTAAGCAATGCAATATAAAACACATTTAAATACATATAACAATTTTATCAAACGTTCAAGATTATAGGATATGTTTGTTATAATTGCAGAGAGCTCCACTACTGCACAAATGTCCACAACAAACACCGGTATGTCTAGATTTCATTTATTTGTATCAAAACCCTATCCATGATAAAAAAAAAGAATATTTTGAAGCTTTCGTTTCTTGTTTGACCAAATAACTGTTATTCAGTATCGACCTTCTAGCACTAAGTAGAATGCAGGATATACCTTTCCGATTTCGATTTCCGATGAACGTTTTAACTTCTTCAAATAGATATTTTAAATAACCAATTATCGACTGTGAAATTGTTTCGAAATACATTGTATTACAAAATTCAACAATTGCAAATGTTTGTGATATTGATAATCAAAAGCAAATTAGATGATACTAAAACCATTCCATTAACTAGTGAAGAGATCAATTAACTCGAATTATCAGGTAACGATATAGTATCGAAGGTATTGAATACTCCGAAAGACAAACGTCCTGCTGTTTATGATTGTCCTTAAAATATCAAATATGTGTTACATGAAATAGAAAGTGTAAAAGTCAAATCGTTCGTTTCTCTCTTTTTTGTTAGAAATAATTATGTATAACTATCTTAATAACGTTGAACAAAGATGGCTTGTTAAAATGATTTCAATGTACTTCAGCTTGGAATTACACTAATCTGGGTTCAGGATTAGTGGGAACAGGAACTGTCTTGAAATCGTACAGCTATGGAACGTTTGAAGAATGTCGAACTGACTGTGATACAAATTCTGAATGTAAAGGATTTGCCTTTAGGAATTCTTCATCAACAGCATGCCAGACATACAATGATACAACAACGAAAGCGGGATGTGCAGAGTGTAACATGTATATACGACAGGGTTTCGGTATGAATCTATGTCTTACGCTTCCAGTTCTTACTTTCTTAATTTAAATACATTCTGATGATAGATTACCTATGAAATGAGTAAGAAATAATACTTGTCATATTAGCAAACAATATAGAAAACATTAAAATACATGTAACAATTTTATCAAACGTTCAAGATTATATGATACGTTTGTTGATATTGCAGAGAGCTCATCTACTACACAAATGTCCACAACGATCACCGGTAAGTTTACATTTTTATGTCAATCAAATAATTATCCATAATGGAAAGAAATAAACTTTTTTTTCTCGTATAACTATGTATATGCTATTCAATATTGAACATTTAGCACTAATTAGGGTGTGGCATTTACCATTCCAATTCCGATTCCCGATCAACGTTATACGCTCTTCCAATATTGATTATTCTATCCTCAAGTGTTTTGCATCTAACTGAAATATTCTGAGACAAAGAAACAAAGTTAAATATTATTGGAAATTTCCTATGTCAAATATTTTTTCATAGTATTGGAATAAGTTCATGACTCAAATTCTTTATATGGGGCCACTCATCAATGTCTAGTCAAGTACCAACGATATAATTCTAATGGATAATGGGTACGACACATGACATACTGCTTTTAACATATCAATTATCCATTACATGTGAAAACATCGAATTGATTAATTCGCTCTTTTTTGTGTTTAACAACTACATATCACTATTTTAATCACTTAAACCTAATATGTTTTGTTTATATGATATCAATGTACTTCAGCTTGGAATTACACTAATCTGGGTTCAGGGTTTGTGGGAGCAGGGACTGTGTTGAACACATACGGCGATAGAACGTTTGAAGATTGTCGAACTGACTGTGATACAAATTCTGAATGTAAAGGATTTGCCTTTAGGAATACCTCGTCTACAATTTGCCAGACATACAATGATACAACAACGAAAGCGGGATGTGCAGAGTGTGACATGTATATACGACAGGGTTTCGGTATGAATCTATGCCTTACGCTTCCAGTTTTCACTTTCCTAATTTAAATACATTCTAGTGCTAGATTGCCTATGTAATGAATAAGAAATAATAATTATCATTTCCGCAAACAATATCAAATACATTAAAATAAGTGTAACAATTTTATCAAACGTTCAAGATTATATAATACGTTTGTTGATATTGCAGAGAGCTCATCTACTACACAAATGTCCACAACGATCACCGGTAAGTTTACATTTATTTCTTTGTATCAAACCATACCCATGATAAAAAAAATATTTTGAAGCTTTCGTTTCCTGTATGACCAAATAACTGTTATTCAGCATTTACCTTTCCGATTTCTATGTCCGATGAACGTTTTACTTCTTCAAATAGATATTTTAAATAACCAATTATCGACTGTGAAATTGTCTCGAAATACATTGTATTACAAAATTCAACATGTGCATCGATGTAAGTCAACAATACTTAGTTTATAACATCGTAGAAACTAGACAGTTAAACATGAATGAATCATCTGCGAGTTTTCATTTTTGCCGTACAATGAAATACCTCAAAACGAACAGAAAGCATTGAAATGAAAATATGAACTTGTGTCACAAAGGTATGTATTCATGTTCAACAAAATGGTTATCATGACCAAAATATTTGTGTAATAGTGATAATCAAAAGCAAATTAGATGATACTAAAACCATTCCATTTACTAGTGAAGAGATCAATTAACTCGAATTATCAGGTAACGATATAGTATCGAAGGTATTGAATACTCCGAAAGACAAACGTCCTGCTGTTTATGATTGTCTTTAAAATATCAAATATGTGTTACATGAAATAGAAAAAGGTAAAAGTCAAATCGTTCGTTTTTCTCTTTTTTGTTTGAAACAATTATGTATAACTATCTTAATAACGTTGAACAAAGATGGCTTGTTAAAATGATTTCAATGTACTTCAGCTTGGAATTACACTAATCTGGGTTCAGGATTAGTGGGAACAGGAACTGTCTTGAAATCGTACAGCTTTGGAACGTTTGAAGAATGTCGAACTGACTGTGATACAAATTCTGAATGTAAAGGATTTGCCTTTAGGAATTCTTCATCACCAGCATGCCAGACATACAATGACACAACAACGAAAGCGGGATGTGCAGAGTGTAACATGTATATACGACAGGGTTTCGGTATGAATCTATGTCTTACGCTTCCAGTTCTTACTTTCTTCATTTAAATACACTTTGATTCTTGATTGTCTATGTAATCAGTGAGAAATAATAATTGTCATTTCTGCAAACACTATAGAACACATTAAAATACATGTAACAATTTTATCAAAAGTTCAAGATTATATGATACGTTTGTTGATATTGCAGAGAGCTCATCTACTACACAAATGTCCACAACGGTCACCGGTAAGTTTACATTTTTATGTCAATCAAATAATTATCCATAATGGAAAGAAATAAACTTTTTTTCTCGTATAACTATGTATATGTTATTCAATATTGAACTTTTAGCACTAATTAGGGTGTGGCATTTACCATTCCAATTCCCGATCAACGTTATACGCTCTTCCAATATTGATTATTCTATCCTCAAGTGTTTTGCATCTGACTGAAATATTCTGAGACAAAGAAACAAAGTTAAATATTATAAGAAATTCCCTATGTCAAATATTTTTTCCTAGCATTGGCATAAGTTCATGATACAAATTCTTAATATGTGGCCAGTCATCAATGTCTAGTCAAGTACCAACGATATTAATAATTAGGGGCTAACCTCGGACTGTTTTTGAAAAAAAAACTAGCAGGGTTTTCGCGATTCCGCTGCCAAAAACAAGTTTCACAACGAGCAGTTAGCAGGCCATTTCAGAATGGGGAATCGCCGAAATTCTGCCACTTTTTGTAAAACAGAAATTTGGATTTCTAATGTCTGCACATTTTCAAATAGCATTGTAATGGACGACACGACGTTTAATATATAAGCTTCTTTTTAGTATTTGCATCTGATAACTTTGCTTTATCGACAAACTTCGAGGAACGATTTATCTTACTTCTCGTATATGAAGAAAGCACTTCTCAAAGATGGAATGTCTCGAAATACATTGTATTACAAAGTTCAATAACTGCATCAAGGTTCAATCAGTGCGGGGAATATTATGTGCAACGAAATAAGTTAGTTTAATTCTAATGGATAATGGTTACGACACATGACATACTGCTTTTAACATATCAATTATCCATTACATGTGAAAACGTCGAATTGTTTTTTGCGCTCTTTTTTGTCTTTAACAACTACATATCACTATTTCAATCACTCAGACCTAATATGTTTTGTTTATACTTCAGCTTGGAATTACACTAATCTGGGTTCAGGGTTTGTGGGAGCAGGGACTGTGTTGAACACATACGGCGATAGAACGTTTGAAGATGTCGAAACTGACTGTGATACAAATTCTGAATGTAAAGGATTTGCCTTTAGGAATACCTCGTCTACAATATGTCAGACATACAATGATACAACAACGAAAGCTGGATGTGCAGAGTGTAACATGTATATACGACGGGGTTTCGGTATGAATCTATGCCTTACGCTTCCAATTCTAACTTTCCTAATTTAAATATATTCTAGTGCGAGATTGCCTATGTAATGAATAAGAAATAATAAATTATCATTTACCGCAAACAATAACGGAAAAAATTAAAATATAAGTGTAACGATTTTATCAAACGTTCAAGATTATATAATAACGTTTGTTGATATTTGCAGAGAGCTCATCTACTATACACAAATGTCCACAACGATCACCGGTAAGTTTACATTTTTTTTCTTTGTATCAAACCATACCCATCTTAAAAAAAAATATTTTGAAGCTTTCGTTTCTTGTATGACCAAATAACTCTTATTCAGAATCGACCTTCTAGCACTTAGTAGGATGCAGCATTTACCTTTCCGATTTTGATGTCCGATGAACGTTTTACTTCTTCAAATAGATATTTTAAATAACCAATTATCGACTGTTAAATTGTCTCGAAATACATTGTATTACAAAACTCAACATGTGCATCGATGTAAGTCAACAATACTTAGTTTATAACATCGTAGAAACTAGACAGTTAAACATGAATGAATCATTTGCGAGTTTTCATTTTTGCCGTACAATAAAATACCTCAAAACGAACAGAATGCATTGAAATAAAAATATGAACTTGCGTCACAAAGGTATGTATTCATGTTCAACAAAATGGTTATCATGACCAAAAATATTTGTGTGATAGTGATATTCAAAAGCAAATTAGATGATACTAAAACTATTCCATTTACTAGTGAAGAGATCAATTAACTCGAAAATATCAGGTAACGATATAGTCATCGAAGGTATTGAATACTCCCGAAAGACAAACGTCTGCTTTTATGATTGTCCTTAGAATTATGAAATATGTGTTACATGAAATAGAAAGTGAAAAAAGTCAAATCGTTCGTTTCTCTCTCTTTTGTTTGAAACAATGTATGTAGGAACTATCTTAATAACGTTAAACAAAAGATGGCTTTGTTAAAAGGATTTCAATGTACCTTCCGCTTGGAATTACACTAATCTGGGTTTCAGGATTAGTGGGAAAGGAACCTGTCTTGAAATCCGTACAGCTTTGGAACGTTTGAAGAATGTCGAAATGACAGTGATAGCAAATAATGAATGTAAAGGATTTTTTGCCTTTTAAGAATGCCTCGTTAACAGTAAGCAAGACATACATGATACAACAACGAAAGCTGGATGTGCAGAGTGTAACATGTATATACGACAGGGTTTCGGTATGAATCTATGTCTTACGCTTCCAGTTCTTACTTTCTTCATTTAAATACATTCTGATGATAGCTTGCCTATGTAATCAGTGAGAAATAATAATGGTCATTTTACAAACACTATAGAACACATTAAAATACATGTAACAATTTTATCAAAAGTTCAAGATTATATGATACGTTTGTTGATATTGCAGAGAGTTCATCTTCTACACAAATGTCCACAACGATCACCGGTAAGTTTACATCTTTTGATTTGAATCAAATAATTATCCATTAATAGATGATATATTTAGGCTTCTGTTTTTTTGTAAAACCATGTTCTATGTTCTTTCAGTATTGAACTTTTAGCACTAATCACGAGTGATAGAATTTACATTTCAAATTCCGATTCCCAATCACCGTTAAACCGTCTTCCGATATTCATTATTCTATCGTCAAGTCTTTTGCATCGGACAGAAATACCCCGAGACAAGGAAACAAAGTTAAATATTATTGAACATTTGCTATGTCAAATATTTGTTCATGGTATTGGCATATGTTCATGATACAAATTCTAAACATGTGGCAAGTCATCAATATCTAGCCAAGTACCAAAGATATTAATAATTAGGAGCTAACCTCGGACTTCTTTCCAAAACACTAACAGGTAATTGTGATTCCACTGTCAAAAACGCAGTTTCACTACGAGCAGTTGGCAGTCCATTTCAAAATGGCAAATCGCCAAAACTCTGCCACTTTTTGTAAAACAGTAACCTAGATTTCTAGATAACTTTGCCTTACCAAAACTTCGTGCAACGATATATACTTATTTCTCGTATTTGACGAAAAGGGGCAGTTCTTAAAGACGGAATGTCTCGAAAACAGTGTATTTCAAAGTTCAATAACTGCATCAATAGTCAATCATCATGTTGACATATAATGTGCAGAATATAAATTATTCCAATCCTAATGGACAATGAGAACGACAAATGACCAACTGTTTTTAACATATCAAGTATCCATTACATGTGAAAACGTCGAATTGTTCATTTCGTTCTGTTTTTTTTTTGTCGCCTTAACAATTATATATCACTATTTTAATCACTTAAACCTAATATGTTTTGTTTATATGATCTCAATGTACTTCAGCAATGAATATACCACTAATCTGGGTTCAGGGTTAGTCGGAAACAGGGACTGTGTTGAAAACATTTACAGCTATGGAACGCTATGAAGAATGTCGAAACTGACTGTGATACAAATTCTGAATGTAAAGGATTTGCCTTTAGGAATTCTTCATCACCAAGCAGGCCAGACATACAATGGACACAACAAACGAAGCGGGATGTATGCAGAGTTGTAACATGTATATACGACAGGGTTTCGGTATGAATCTATGTCTTACGCTTCCAGTTCTTACTGTTCTTCATTTTTAATACACTTTGATTTCTTGATTGGTCTATGTAATCAGTGAGAAATAATAATTGTCATTTCTGCAAACACTATAGAACACATTAAAAAATACATGTAACAATTTTATCAAAAGTTCAAGATTATATGATACGTTTTGTTGATATTAGCAGAGAGCTCATCTACTACACAAATGTCCAAAACGATCACCGTAAGTTTACATCTTTTGATTTGAATCAAATAGTTATCCCATAATAGAATATATGATTAAGCTTCTGTTTTTTGTAAAACCCATGTATATGTTCTTCAGTATTGAACTTTTAGCACTAATCAAAGTGGGTGTTAGGAATTTACATTTTTGAATTCCGATTCCCGATCAACGTTAAACCGTCTTCCGATATTCATTATTCTATCGTCAAATCTTTTGCATCGAGCTGAATAACCAGAGAACAAGGAAACAAAGTTAAATTATTATTGAACATTCTGCTATGTCAAATATTTGTTCATGGTATTGAATATTTTTCGTGATACAAATTCCTAAACATGTGGCAAGTCATCAATACTAGCAACGTACCAAAGATATTAATAATTAGGGGGGCTAACCTCGGACTTCTTTCCAAAACACTAACAGCTAATTGCAATTCCACTGTCAAAAAAGCAGTTTCGCCACGAGCAGTTGGCAGTCCATTTCAAATGGCAAATCGCCTAAACTCTGCCACTTTTTGTAAAACAGTAACCCGGATTTCTAGATAACTTTGCCTTACCAAAACTTCGTGCAACGATATATACTTATTTTTCGTATTTGACGAAAGCAGTTCTCAAAGACGGAATGTCTCGAAAAACATTGTATTACAAAGTTCAATAACTGCATCAATATTCAATCATTGTGGACATATAATGTGCAGAGAAATAAATTATTCCAATCCTAATGGACAATGAGAACGACAAATGACCAACTGTTTTTAACATATCAAGTATCCATTACATGTGAAAACGTCGAATTGTTCATTTCGTTTTTGTTTTTTTTTTGTCCGCCCTTAACAATTATATATCACTATTTTAATCACTTAAACCTAATATGTTTTGTTTATATGGATCGTCAATGTACTTCAGTCTTGGTCAATACACTAATCTGGGTTCAGGTTAGTCGGAACAGGACTGTGTTGAAAACATACAGCTATGGAACGCTTGAAGAATGTCGAACTGACTGTGATACAAATTCTGAATGTAAAGGATTTGCCTTTAGGAATTCTTCATCACCAGCATGCCAGACATACAATGACACAACAACGAAAGCGGGATGTGCAGAGGTGTAACATGTATATACGACAGGGTTTCGGTATGTTCTATGTCGTACGCTTCCAGTTCCTTACTTTCTTCATTTAAATACACTTTGATTCTTGATTGTCTATGTAAATCAGTGAGAAATAAATAATTGTCATTTCTGCAAACACTATAGAACACATTAAAATACATGTAACAATTTTATCAAAAGTTCAAGATTATATGATACGTTTGTTGATATTGCAGAGAGCTCATCTACTACACAAATGTCCACAACGATCACCGGTAAGTTTACATCTTTTGATTTGAATCAAATAGTTATCCATAATAGAATATATGATTAAGCTTCTGTTTTTGTAAAACCATGTATAATGTTCTTCAGTATTGAACTTTTAGCACTAATCAAAGTGTAGAATTTTACATTTTGAATTGTCGATTCCCAATCACCGTTAAACCGTCTTCCGATATTCATTATTCTATCGTCAAATCTTTTGCATCGGACTGAAATACCCAGAGACAAGGAAACAAAGTTAAATATTATTGAACATTTGCTATGTCAAATATTTGTTCATGGTATTGATATATGTTCGTGATACAAATTCTAAACATGTGGCAAGTCATCAATATCTAGCCAAGTACCAAAGATATTAATAATTAGGGGCTAACCTCGGACTTCTTTCCAAAACACTAACAGCTATTGCAATTCCACTGTCAAAAAAAGCAGTTTCGCCACGAGCAGTTGGCAGTCTATTTCAAATGCTAAATGCGCCTAAACTCTGCACTTTTATGTAAAACAGTAACCCCGGATTTCTAGATAACTTTGCCTTGACCAAAACTTCGTGCAACGGATATATACTTATTTTTCGTATTTGACGAATGCAGTTCTCAACTACGGAATGTCTCGAAAAACATTGTATTACAAAGTTCAATAACTGCATCAATATTCAATCATTGTGGACATATAATGTGCAGAGAAATAAATTATTCCAATCCTAATGGACAATGAGAACGACAAATGACCAACTGTTTTTAACATATCAAGTATCCATTACATGTGAAAACGTCGAATTGTTCATTTCGTTTTTTTTTTTTTTTTGTCGCCTTAACAATTATATATCACTATTTTAATCACTTAAACCTAATATGTTTTGTTTATATGATCTCAATGTACTTCAGCTTGGAATTACACTAATCTGGGTTCAGGGTTAGTCGGAACAGGGACTGTGTTGAAAACATACAGCTATGGAACGCTTGAAGAATGTCGAACTGACTGTGATACAAATTCTGAATGTAAAGGATTTGCCTTTAGGAATCTTCATCACCAGCATGCCAAGACATAGATACAATGACCACAACAGACGAAAGCGGGATGTGCAGAGTGGTAACATGTATATACGACAGGTTTCGGTATGAATCTATGTCTTAACGCTTCCAGTTTTCTTACTTTCTTCATTTAAATACACTTTGATTCTTGATTGTCTATGTAATCAGTGAGAAATAATAATTGTCATTTCTCTGCAAACAGCTATAGAACACATTAAAATACATGTAACAATTTTTATCAAAAGTTCAAGATTATATGATTACGTTTGTTGATATTGCAGAGAGCTCATCTACTACACAAATGTCCACAACGATCACCGGTAAGTTTTACATCTTTTGATTTGAATCAAATAGTTATCCATAATAGAATATATGATTAAGCTTCTGTTTTTTGTAAAACCATGTATATGTTCTTCAGTATTGAACTTTTAGCACTAATCAAAGTGTAGAATTTACATTTTGAATTCCGATTCCCGATCAACGTTAAACCGTCTTCCGATATTCATTATTCTATCGTCAAATCTTTTGCATCGGACTGAAATACCCCCGGAGACAAGGAAACAAAGTTAAATATTATTGAACATTTGCTATGTCAAATATTTTGCTAAGGTATTGATATATGTTATCGTGATAAACATTCTAAACATGTGGCAAAGTCATCAATATCTAGCCAAAGTACCAAAGATATTAATAATTAGGGGGCTAACCTCGGACTTCTTTCCAAACACTAACAGCTAATTGACAATTCCTCACTGTCAAAAAAGCAGTTTCGCCACGAGCAGTTGGCAGTCCATTTCAGAATGGCAAATCGCCAAAACTCTGCCACTTTTTGTAAAACAGTAACCCGGATTTCTAGATAACTTTGCCTTACCAAAACTTCGTGCAACGATATATACTTATTTCTCGTATTTGACGAAAGCAGTTCTCAAAGACGGAATGTCTCGAAAAACATTGTATTACAAAGTTCAATAACTGCATCAATATTCAATCATTGTGGACATATAATGTGCAGAGAAATAAATTATTCCAATCCTAATGGACAATGAGAACGACAAATGACCAACGGATTTTTAACATATCAAGTATCCATTACATGTGAAAACGTCGAATTGTTCATTTCGTTTTTTTTTTTTTGTTTTTTTTTTTTTTGTCGCCTTAAAACAATTATATATCACTATTTTAATCACTTAAACCTAATATGTTTTGTTTATATGATCTCAATGTACTTCAGCTTGGAATTACACTAATCTGGGTTCAGGGTTAGTCGGAACAGGGACTGTGTTGAAAACATACAGCTATGGAACGCGTTGACGAAATGTCGAACTGACTGTGATACAAATTCTGAATGTAAAGGATTTGCCTTCAGGAATTCTTCATCACCAGCATGCCAGACATACAATGACACAACAACGAAAGCGGGATGTGCAGAGTGTAACATGTATATACGACAGGGTTTCGGTATGAATCTATGTCTTACGCTTCCAGTTCTTACTTTCTTCATTTAAATACACTTTGATTCTTGATTGTCTGTGTAATCAGTCAGAAATAATAATTGTCATTTCTGCAAACACTATTTAACACATTAAAATACATGTAACAATTTTATCAAAAGTTCAAGATTATATGGATACGTTTGTTGATATTGCAGAGAGCTCATCTACGTACACAAATGTCCACAACGATCACCGGTAAGTTTACATTCTTTTGATTTGAATCAAATAGTTATCCAACTAATAGAATATATGATTAAGCTTCTGTTTTTTGTAAAACCATGTTATATGTTCTTCAGTATTGAAAATTTTAGCACTAAGTCAAAGTGTAGAATTTACATTTGAATTCCGATTCCCGATCAACGTTAAAAAACCGTCTTCCGATATTCATTATTCTATCGCAAATCTTTTGGCATCGGACTGAAATACCCAGAGACAGGAAACAAAGTTAAAAAATTATTATTGAACATTTGCTATGTCAAATATTTTTTCAGTATTGGCATATGTTCATGATACAAAGTCTATAACATGTGGCAAGTCATCAATATCTAGCGAAGTACCAAAGATATTAATAATTAGGGCCTAACCTCGGACTTCTTTCCAAAACACTAACAGGTAATTGCGATTCCACTGTAAAAAAGCAGTTTCGCCACGAGCAGTTGACAGTCCATTTCAGAATGGCAAATCGCCAAAACTCTGCCACTTATTGTAAAACAGTAACCTGGATTTCTAGATAACTTTGCCTTACCAAAACTTCGTGCAACGATATATACTTATTTCTCGTATTTGACGAAAGCAGTTCTCAAAGACGGAATGTCTCGAAAAACATTGTATTACAAATTTCAATAACTGCGTCAATATTCAATCATTGTGGACATATAATGTGCAGAGAAATAAATTATTCCAATCCTAATGGACAATGAGAACTCGAAAATGACGCAACTGTTTTTAACATATCAAGTATCCATTACATGTGAAAACGTCGAATTGTTCATTTCGTTTTTTTTTGTTTTGTTGTTTTTTTTTTTTTTGTCGCCTTAACAATTATATATCACTATTTTAATCACTTAAACCTAATATGTTTTGTTTATATGATCTCAATGTACTTCAGCATGGAATTACACTAATCTGGGTTCAGGGTTAGTCGGAACAGGGACTGTGTTGAAAACATACAGCTATGGAACGCTTGAAGAATGTCGAACTGACTGTGATATAAACATTCTGAATGTAAACGGATTTGCCTTTTAGGATATTCTTCATCACCAGCACATGCCCAGACATACAATTGACACAACAACGAAAGCGGGATGTGCAGGGTGTGTAACATGTATATACGACAGGGTTATCGGTATGAATCTATGTCTTACGCTATCCCAGTTCTTACTTTCTTCATTAAAATACACTTTGATTCTTGATTGTCTATGTAATCTCATGTGAGAAATAATAATGTCATTTCTGCAAACACTATAGAACCACATTAAAATACAATGTAACAATTTTATCAAAAGTTCAAGATTATATGATACGTTTGTTGATATTGCAGAGAGCTCATCTACTACACAAATGTCCACAACGATCACCGGTAAGTTTACATCTTTTGATTTGAATCAAATAGTTATCCATAATAGAATATATGATTAAGCTTCTGTTTTTTGTAAAACCATGTATATGTTCTTCAGTATTGAACTTTTAGCACTAATCAAAGTGTAGAATTTACATTTTGAATTCCGATTCCCGATCAACGTTAAAACCGACCTTCCGATATTCATTATTCTATCGTCAAATCTTTTAGCATCGGACTGAAATACCTCGAGAGACAAGGAAACAAAGTTTAAATATTATTGAACATTTGCTATGTCAAATATTTTTTCAATGGTATTGGATATATGTTTCGTGATACCAAATTCTAAACATGTGGCAAGTCATCAATATCTAGCCAAGTACCAAAGATATTAATAATTAGGGGCTAACCTCGGACTTCTTTCCAAAACACTAACAGCTAATTGCAATTCTACTGTCAAAAAAGCAGTTTCGCCACGAGCAGTTGGCAGTCCATTTCAGAATGGCAAATCGCCAAAACTCTGCCACTTTTTGTAAAACAGTAACCCGGATTTCTAGATAACTTTGCCTTACCAAAACTTCGTGCAACGATTATATACTTATTTCTCGTATTTGACGAAAGCAGTTCTCAAAGACGGAATGTCTCGAAAAACATTAGTATCCTACAAAGTTCAATAATCTGCATCAATATTCAATCATTGTGGACATATTAATGTGCAGAGAAATAAATTATTCCAATCCTAATGGATCAATGAGAACGACAAATGACCAACTGTTTTTAACATATCAAGTATCGCATTTACATGTGAAAACGTCCGAATTGTTCATTTCGTTTTTTTTTTTTTTTGTTGTTGCTTAACAATTATATATCACTATTTTAATCAACTTAAACCTAATATGTTTTTTGTTTATATGATCTCAATGTACTTCACAGCTTGGAATTACACTAATCTGGGTTCAGGTTAGTCGGAACAGGGACTGTGTTGAAAACATACAGCTATGGAACGCTTGAAGAATGTCGAACTGACTGTGATACAAATTCTGAATGTAAAGGATTTGCCTTTAGGAATTCTTCATCACCAGCATGCCAGACATACAATGACACAACAACGAAAGCGGGATGTGCAGATGTAACATGTTAATAAACGACAGGGTTTCGGTATGAATCTATGTCTTACGCTTCCAGTTTCTTACTTTCTTCATTTAAATACACTTTGATTCTTGATTGTCTATGTAATCATGTGAGAGAAATAATAATTGTCATTTCTCTGCAAAACACACTATAGAAACATTTAAAATACATGTAACAATTTTATCAAAAGTTCAAGATTATTTGATACGTTTGTTTGATATTGCAAGAGAGCTCATCTACTACACAAATGTCCACAACGGATCACCGTAAGTTTACAATCTTGATTGATTTGAATCAAAAATAGTTATCCATAATAGAATATATGATTAAGCTTCTGTTTTTTGTAAAACCATGTATTTGTTCTTCAGTATTGAACTTTTAGCACTAATCAAAGTGTAGAATTTACATTTTGAATTCCGATTCCCGATCAACGTTAAACCGTCTTCCGATATTCATTATTCTATCGTCAAATCTTTTGCATCGGACTGAAATACCCAGAGACAAGGAAACAAAGTTAAATATTATTGAACATTTGCTATGTCAAATATTTTTTCATGGTATTGATATATGTTCGTGATACAAATTCTAAACATGTGGCAAGTCATCAATATCTAGCCAAGTACCAAAGATATTAATAATTAGGGGCTAACCTCGGACTTCTTTCCAAAACACTAACAGCTAATTGCAATTCCACTGTCAAAAAAGCAGTTTCGCCACGAGCAGTTGGCAGTCCATTTCAGAATGGCAAATCGCCTAAACTCTGCCACTTTTTGTAAAACAGTAACCCGGATTTCTAGATAACTTTGCCTAACCAAAACTTCCGTGCAACGATATGATACTTATTTTTTCGTATTTGACGAAAGCAGTTTCTCAAAGACGGAATTCTCCTCTCAAAAACATTGTATTACAAAGTTCAATAACTGCATCAATATTCAATCATTGTGGAACATATAATGTGCAGAGAAATAAATTATTCCCAATCCTAATGGACAATGAGAACGACAAATGACCAACTGTTTTTTTAACATTATCAAGTATCCAATTACATGTGAAAAAACGTCGAATTGTTCATTTCGTTGTTTTTTTTTCGCCTTAACAATTATATATCACTATTTTAATCACTTAAACCTAATATTATTTGTTTATATGATCTCATTGTACTTCAGCTTGGAATTACACTAATCTGGGTTCAGGGTTAGTCGGAACAGGGACTGTGTTGAAAACATACAGCTATGGAACGCTTGAAGAATGTCGAACTGACTGTGATACAAATTCTGAATGTAAAGGATTTGCCTTTAGGAATTCTTCATCACCAGCATGCCAGAGGACATGAGTCAATTGTTGTTAGTCACAACAACGAAAGCGGATGTGCAGAGTGTAACATGTATATATACTGACAAGGGTTTCGGTATGAATCTATGTCTTACGCTTCCAGTTCTTACTTTCTTCATTTAAATACACTTTGATTCGTGATTGTCTATGTAATCAGTGAGAAATAATAATTTGTCATTTCTGCAAACACTATAGAACACATAAAAATACATGTAACAATTTATCAAAAGTTCAAGATTATAGGATACGTTATGTTGATATTGCAGAGAGCTCATCTACAACACAAATGTCACAACGATCACCGGTAAGTTTACTACTTTTGATTTGAAATCAAATAGTTCATCCATAATAGAATATATGATTAAGCTTCTGTTTTTTGTAAAACCATGTATATGTTCTTCAGTATTGAACTTTTAGCACTAATCAAAGTGTAGAATTTACATTTTGAATTCCGATTCCCGATCAACGTTAAACCGTCTTCCGATATTCAATATTCTGTCGTCAAGTCTTTTGCATCGGACTGAAATACCCCGAGACAAGGAAACAAAGTTAAATATTAATGAACATTTGCTATGTCAAATATTTTTTCATGGTATTGATATATGTTCGTGATACAAATTCTAAACATGTGGCAAGTCATCAATATCTAGCCAAGTACCAAAGATATTAATAATTAGGGGCTAACCTCGGACTTCTTTCCAAAACACTAACAGGTAATTGCGATTCCACTGTAAAAAAAGCAGTTTCGCCACGAGAGTTGGCAGTCCATTTCAGAATGGCAAATCGCCAAAACTCTGCCACTTATTGTAAAACAGTAACCCGGATTTCTAGATAACTTTGCCTTACCAAAACTTCGTGCAACAATATATACTTATTTCTCGTATTTGACGAAAGCAGTTCTCAAAGAGACGGAATGTCTCGAAAAACATGAATTACAAAGTTCAATAACCTGCATCAATATTCCAATCATTGTGGGACGATATAATGTGCATTTAGAAATAAATTATTCCAATCCGTAATGGACAATGAGAACGACAAATGACCAACTGTTTTTAACATATCAAGTATCCATTACATGTGAAAGAACGTCGAATGTTCATTTGTTTTTTCTTTTTTTTTTGTCGCCTTAACAATTATATATCACTATTTTAATCACTTAAACCTAATATGTTTTCTTTATATGATCTCAATGTACTTCAGCATGGAATTACACTAATCTGGGTTCAGGGTTAGTCGGAACAGGGACTGTGTTGAAAACATACAGCTATGGAACGCTTGAAGAATGTCGAACTGACTGTGATACAAATTCTGAATGTAAAGGATTTGCCTTTAGGAATCTTCATCACCAGCAGATGCCAGACATACAATGACACAACAACGAAAGGCGGGATGTGCAGAGTGGTAACATGTATATACGACAGGGTTTCGGTATGAATCTATTCTGACGCTTCCAGTTCTTACTTCTTCATTTAAATTACACTTTGATTCTTGATTGTCTGTGTAATCAGTCCAGAAATAATAATTTGTCATTTCTGCAAACACATATTTAACACTTTAAAATTACATGTAACAATTTTATCAAAAGTTCAAGATATATGATACGTTGTTGATATTGCAGAGAGAAGCTCATCTACTACACAAATGTCCACTACGATCACCGGTAAGTTTACATCTTTTGATTTTGAATCAAATAATTATCCATAATGGAATATATGAATTAAGCTACTTGTTTTTTGTAAAACCATGTATATGTTCTTCAGTATTGAACTTTATAGCACTAATCAAAAGTGTAGAATTAACATTTTGAAATTCCGATCCCGATCAACGTTAAACGTCTTCCGATATTCAATATTCTATCGTCAAGTCTTTTGCATCGGACTGAAATACCCAGAGACAAGGAAACAAAGTTAAATATTATTGAACATTTGCTATGTCAAATATTTTTTCATGGAATTGATATATGTTCATGATACAAATTCTAAACATGTGGTAAGTCATTGAATATCTAGCCAAGTACCAAAGATATTAATAATTAGGGCTAACCTCGGACTTCTTTCCAAAACACTAACAGCTAATTGCAATTCCACTGTCAAAAAAGCAGTTTCGCCACGAGCAGTTGGCAGTCCATTTCAGAATGGCAAATCGCCAAAACTCTGCTACTTTTTGTGAAACAGTAACCCGGATTTCTAGATAACTTTGCCTTACCAAAACTTCGTGCAACGATATATACTTATTTTCTCGTAATATGACGAACAGCAGTTCTCAAAGACGGAAATGTCTCGAAAACATAGTTTTACAAAGTTCAATAACTGCATCAATATTAAAGTCATTGGGAATATATATTGATGCAGGGAAATAAATTATTCCAATCCTAATGGGACAATGAGAACGACAAATGACCAAACTGTTTTTAACATATCAAGTATCCATTAAATGTGAAAACGTCGAATTGGACAAAAATAAAGAAAGAAAAAAAGAAAAAAAAATTAAAAAAAAAAAAACAAAAAGAGAAAAAGAAAGAAAAAGAATAAAAAAAAAAGAAAAAAAGAAAAACAAAAAAAAAAAAACATTTAAAAAAAAAAAGACAAAAAAAATTTTTTGTAACAAAAGAAAAAAAAAAAAAAAAAAAAAAAAAAAAAAACACAAAAAAGAAAAAAACAAAAAACCAAAAAAAAAAAAAATACAAGAAAAAACAAAAAAAAATAAAAAAAAGAACAAAAAAAAAAAAAAAAAAAATAAAAAGGAAAAACAAACACAAAAGTATCAAAACAAAAAAAACAAAAGAAAAAAAAAACAAAAAAAAACAAAAGATAATCAAAAAAAAAATGCCCCCAAAAAAAAAAAACAAAAAATATAAAAAAACAAAAAAACAAAAAAGTAAACATAAAAAGAAAAAACAAAAAAACAAAAAAAAAGAAAAAAAAAGAAATAACAACAACAATAAACAAACAAAAACGAAAAAAAATAAAACAAAAGAAAAAAAAGAAAAAGACTAAAAAAAAATAAAAAAAAAAAAAAAGAAAAAAAAAAAAAAATAAAAAAAAAAAAAAAAAAAACAAAAAAAAAACAAAAAAAAGAAAAAAAATCAAAACACAAAAATAAAATAAAAAAAAAAACTGAAAAAAAAAAAAAAAACAAAATAAAAAGAAAATTGTTCATTTCGTTTATCACTAACTTTAATCACTTAAACCTAATATGTTTTGTTGATATGATCTCAATGTACTTCAGCTTGGAATTACACTAATCTGGGTTCAGGGTTAGTCGGAACAGGGACTGTGTTGAAAACGTACAGCTATGGAACGCTTGAAGAATGTCGAACTGACTGTGATACAAATTCTGAATGTAAAGGATTTGCCTTTAGGAATTCTTCATTCACCCGCATGCCAGACCATACAATGACACAACAACGAAAGCGGGATGTGCAGAGTGTAACATGTATAAACTACAGGTTTCGGTTTGAAATCTATGTCTTACGCTTCCAGTTCTTTCTTTCTTCATTTAAATAAACTCTGATTCTTGATTGCCTATGTTATCAGTGAGAAATAATAATTGTCATTTCTGCAAACACTATTTAACACATTAAAATACATGTAACAATTTTATCAAAAGTTCAAGATTATATGATACGTTTGTTGATAATTGCAGAGGAGTTCATCTACTACACAAATGTCCCACTACGATCACCGGTAAGTTTACTTCTTTTGATTTGAATCAAATAATTATCCATAATAGAATATATGATTAATCTTCTGTTTTTTGTAAAACCATGTATATGTTCTTCAGTATTGAACTTTTAGCACTAATCAGAGTGTAGAATTTACATTTCGAATTCCGATTCCCGATCAACGTTAAACCGTCTTCCGATATTCATTATTCTATCGTCAAGTCTTTTGCATCGGACTGAAATACCCCGAGACAAGGAAACAAAGTTAAATATTATTGAACATTTGCTATGTCAAATATTTTTTTCATGGTATTGGCATATGTTCATGATACAAATTCTAAACATGTGGCAAGTCATCAATATCTAGCTAAGTACCAAAGATATTAATAATTAGGGGCTAACCTCGGACTTCTTTCCAAAACACTAACCAGTAATTGCGATTCCACTGTAAAAAAAGCAGTTTCGCCACGAGCAGTTGGCAGTCCATTTCAGAATGGCAAATCGCCAAAACTCTGCCACTTATTGTAAAACAGTAACCTGGATTTTTAGATAACTTTGCCTTACCAAAACTTCGTGCAACGATATATACTTATTTCTCGTATTTGACGAAAGCAGTTCTCAAAGACGGTGAATGTCTCGAAAAACATTGTATTACAAAGTTCAATTAACTGCATCATATTCAAATCATTGTGGAAATTTTAATCATATAATGTGCAGAGAAATAAATTATTCAGATCCTAATGGACAATGAGAACGACAAATGACCAACTGTTTTTAACATATCAAGTATCCATTACATGTGAAAACGTCGAATTGTTCATTTCGTTTTTTTTGGTTTTTTTTTTTGTGTTTTGTCGCCTTAACAATTATATATCACTATTTTAATCACTTAAACCTAATATGTTTTGTTTATATGATCTCAATGTACTTCCAGCCATGGAATTACAATCTAATCTGGGTTCAGGTTTAGTCGGAACAGGACTGTGTTTGAAAACATACAGCTATGAACGCTTGAAGAATGTCCGAACTGACTGTGATACAATTCTGAATGTAAAGGATTTGCCTTTAGGATTCTTCATCAACAGCATGCCAGACATACAAGTGACACAACAACGAAGAGCGGGTTGTGCAGAGTGTAACATGTATAATACGACAGGTTGTTTCGGTATGAATCTATGTCTTACGCTTCCAGTTCTTACTTTCTTCATTTAAATACACTCTGATTCTTGATTGCCTATGTAATCAGTGAGAAATAATAATTGCCATTTCTGCAAACACTATAGAACACATTAAAATACATATAACAATTTTATCAAAAGTTCAAGATTATAATGATTACGTTTGTTGATTATTGCAGAGAGCTTCATCTACTACACAAATGTCCACAACAAATCACCGGTAAGTTTACATCTTTTGATTTGAATCAAATAATTATCCATAATAGAATATATATTTAAGCTTCTGTTTTTATTAAAACCATGTATATGTTCTTCAGTATTGAACTTTTAGCACTAATCAGAGTGTAGAATTTACATTTCGAATTCCGATTCCCGATCAACGTTAAACCGTCTTCCGATATTCATTATTCTATCGTCAAGTCTTTTGCATCGAACTGAAATACCGCGAGACAAGGAAACAAAGTTAAATATTATTGAACATTTGCTATATCTAATATTATTTCATGGTATTGGCATATGTTCATGATACAAATTCTAAACATGTGGCAAGTCATCAATATCTAGCCAAGTACCAAAGATATTAATAATTAGGGGCTAACCTCGGACTTCTTTCCAAAACACTAACAGGTAATTGCGATTCCACTGTAAAAAAAGCAGTTTCACTACGCGCAGTTGGCAGTCCATTTCAGAATGGCAAATCGCCAAAACTCTGCCACTTATTGTAAAACAGTAACCTGGATTTCTAGATAACTTTGCCTTACCAAAACTTCGTGCAACGATATATACTTATTTTCTCGTATTTGACGAAAGAGTTCTCAAATACGGAATGTCCTCGAAAAACATTGTATTACAAAGTTCAGTAACTGCATCAATATTCAATCATTAGGGAAATACAATGTGCAGAGAAATAAATTATTCCAATCCTAATGGACAATGTGAACGACAAATGACCAACTGTTTTTAACATATCAAGTATTCATTACAATTGAAAACGTCGAATTGTTCATTTCGGTTTTTTTTCGCCTTAACAATTATATATCACTATTTTAATCACTTAAACCTAATATGTTTTGTTGATATGATCTCAATGTACTTCAGCTTGGAATTACACTAATCTGGGTTCAGGGTTAGTGGGAGCAGGGACTGTGTTGAACACATACAGCGATATAACGTTTGAAGAATGTCGAACTGACTGTGATACAAATACTGATTGTAAAGGATTTGCCTTTAAGAATGCCTCGTCAACAATATGCCAGACATACAATGATATAACAACGAAAAGTGGATGTGCAGAGTGTAACATGTATATACGACAGGGTTTCGGTATGAATCTATGTCTTACGCTTCCAGTTCTTACTTTCTTAATTTAAATACATTCTGATGCTAGATTGCCTATGTAATGAGTAAGAAAAAAATTGTCATTTCTGCAAACAATATAGAATACATTAAAATACATGTAACAATTTATCAAACGTTCAAGATTATATAATATGTTTCTTATTATTGCAGAGAGCACTTCTACTACACAAATGTCCACAACGATCACAGGTAAGTTTACATCTTTTGATTTGAATCAAATAATTATCCATAATAGAATATATATTTAAGCTTCTGTTTTTTGTAAAACCATGTATATGTTCTTCAGTATTGAATTTTAACACTAATCAGAGTGTAGAATTTACATTTCGAATTCCGATTCCCGATCAACGTTAAACCGTCTTCCGATATTCATTATTCTATCGTCAAGTGTTTTGCATCGGACTGAAATACCGCTAGACAAGGAAACAAAGTTAAATATTATTGAACATTGCTATATCTAATATTATTTCATGGTATTGGCATATGTTCATGATACAAATTCTAAACATGTGGCAAGTCATCAATATCTAGCCAAGTACCAAAGATATGCCAGACATACAATGATACTGGGACAAAATCGGGATGCTTAGAATGTTTTATGTTTATTCGATCTGTGGATGGTATAAACCGATAACTTATACCCGAAACAAAGAAAAATGGTCGTCAATAGACTGACTGTTCTCGATCATATTCCAAGAAATATTTCTGGGGCCTGGATTTTCTGTTGTGTGAATTACTGTGAATTTGTGTGAACTGTTTACCTGTGAATTTGTGTGAACTGTTTACCTGTGAATTTGTGTGAACTGTTTACCTGTGAATTTGTGTGAACTGTTTATCTGTGAATTTGTGTGAACTATTTACCTGTGAATTTGTATGAACTATTTACCTGTGAACTTGTGTGAACTATTTACCTGTGAATTTGTGTGAACTATTTACCTGTGAATTTGTGTGAACTGTTTACCTGTGAATTTGTGTGAACTGTTTAGCTGTGAATTTGTGTGAACTGTTTAACCGTTAATTTGTGTGAACTGTTTACCTGTGAAATTCTTTACATTCCGAGTCTATAAAGTAGGTGAAACGTCGCAAACTGTAGTATTAGAGTCAGATTTGCGTATACCTTTGCATCGTCCCTCGCTTCCGACCCCTCACGGTCCGGTTCCATGGCTGACGATGTCTGTGCACGTTGACCTGTTCTTTTTATTTTCGAAAGATCAATTTCAAGTGCAAAATCACCTGACTACCGTACAATCTCTCGTCTGTCTAATTTCGTAACGCAGTATCTGAGGCAAAATCATCAGACCTATAGTCTATTTACCATGCATTGCTAATGTTTACAATGAATACAGACACGACTTCCAATGGAATGCATACCAAACGTCGATAATAGAAGACTATTGATTGGTTTGTTAATGTTCGACGAGGTTAACAATAACCGCTTCCACCAAAAATATAGCGGCCACAGGTGTATAGTGTGAACTTATATTCCGACCGGAATTCCAGATACTGGTGTTGAATGGGTTAATCACAATAATATCAGGAGTATCATGCGTGTGGGTGTTTCAGTTTTATTAGCGAATGAACCGCGAAATGTCCGATCAGCCATTTATTGTCCAATATAAAGCCGTTTGGATGACAGATAAATTGAATGGCGCCCGTTAGGGCCATGGGCCAGGTGGGTACTCTTATACACAGGTGGCTCGCTAAAGCAGGTTTACTTATAATAACGTTTGTAAAGTTAAGCCAGGTCATGCTACTAATGAGAATATTTTATTCCGAGAGCCAAATGAGTCGCCAATAAAGTACTCACCCTCCTGTTTGTTTGTTTGTTTGTTAGTTTGTTTGTTTGTTTGTTTATTGTTGTATAACGTCCCATTCAAGAATATTTCCCTCATATGGAGATGTCACCAAATGCCGGTGAAGGACTTCAAATTTTGGCCTATGATCGGCACTTACAACCATTAAGCAGTGAGGGTTCTTTAGTGTGCCGACACCTACTCTGACACGGGACCTCCAGTTTTTACACTTTCATCCGAAAGACACACACACACACACACACACACACACACACACACACACACACACACACACACACACAAATATATATATTTGGACACCTTTGGACTATTATGCTTTCTTCAGACAGATCTGTCTTTTTCAGCAACTACCCACGATTACGATTTGGTGGGATCAGGATTACTGGGAACAGGCACTATATTGAAAGATTACTTTCATGGAACGCTGGAAGATTGCCAAACGGACTGTGATACAATGCTGAATGTAAAGATTTGCCTTTAAGAATGCCTCGACAACAAGATGTCAGACGTACAATGATACAACAACGAAAGTGGGATGTCCAGAATGTAAAATGTATATACGGGCGATAAACGGTACGATGACAGTACAGCTTCCTTACTTTATAACCTACCCGACAACAAAGTTGTTTATCACGCCAGAATAACAATATTCTGCTAAAACTTGTTTGTTTCATTTAAATACATTTTTCCCAAGCCAAATTTATCTTCACACAGTTATCCGTATAGTCTGGAGAAAAATTAGCTTTAACTAAACTTCGCAAACATCTCTAGAAAAAAAAATAGTATCATTGAAACTAATATATATAGCTGCACCAAAATTATATCTGTTACTATGAATGATTTTTTAGCACAGTTCACAACCTAATGTTTCGCAGTTCAACCTCTCAGTTCAAGTTAGCATTTTTATGAGTTCAACCTAGTGTTTCTGAGTTCAGCCTAGTGTTTCTCAGTTCAGACTAGTGTTTTGCAGTTCAACCTCTCCGTTCAACCTAGTTTTTTTTATTCAACCTAGTTTTTTAAAATTAAACCTAGCCTTTTGTTTTTAGTTCAGACTAGTGTTTCTCAGATCAACCTTGTGTTTCGCAGTTCAATCTTTGTTTTTCAGATCAGCCTAGCAATTCTCAGATCAACCTAGTGTTTCTTAGTTCAAGCTATTGTTTTTCAGATCAGCCAAGTGTCTTTTATATCAACCTTGTGTTTTTCAGATCAGCCTAGTATTTCTCAGATCAACCATGTGTTTCTCAAATCAACCTTGCCTTTCTCAGTTCAACCGTTTGTTTCTTAGTACAACATTGTGTTTCTCAATTCAACCATGTTTCTCAGTTCAACCTAGTGTTTATTAGTTCAACCTTGTGTTTCTCAGTTAAACTATCCTATCTCAACTAAAGCTAAGTCTTTTGTCCTCTTATCTCGCATTAACTGTAGAAATACTTGGTACAAATAAACAAATTTATTTCATCAACAGAAAAAACTTAGTTTATTATGATTGTGACATGTTTCATCATTTAAACTTAATTTATCTCAGTTAAATCTACTTTTTTACAGTTAAACCTAATTTTCGTAAGTAACTCGCATTAACCGCAGAATAACTAGGTGTAAATATTAAAAACCATAATATGAAAGTTATACTGCTCAAAACTGAAAAAAAAACCACGGAAATGCATTCGATCCACCGTTCTGGAGACAAAGAATCATTTTAGCTGCAGGGGGTCTCAACGTAATAATAGGGTGGACTGTCAGTGTCAACAATTTTGTTTAGCCTTTGCGCTTAGGTCTATTGTGGGAAGACCGTATATGATATCTATTTGAAACATCAATTTAAAGTAACCTTGGTGAGAACTTTACGCCACAATTTTTCTTTTGTTTTTGAATTTTGGTGGTTGGATCAAAGTAGTTAAGTAATGGGGTTGAGGATTAACATTTTAGTTAAAGTTTCAGGTTGAAATAAATTCTTAATAAAAAAGGAAGTACAGACTTTTTTTCAATTTCTGTCCATGCCGCAGTCCGTCCATACCGCATTTGTAAATGAAAACAAGATCTCTTTCGATGTTCAATTTACTAAAATTGCAGTAAAACGTCGATTGGTCAAAGTTCAAAATGTTCGAAATATCGATACTTTGACCGATTGATTTGTAACCGAGAATCAAACAACAGTTAGTTGAAGAGATAATATATATATGACCGCTTATGTATACACTCACATTAGTTTAGTCCTCATGAAATTAAAACAGTGATTATGAGGAGAAAAATTGTCATGTGGCGATTTCGTACACATGTTAATTACAGCTTAAAATTATTTTCAGGAATTATCGATTTTTTAATAGAAATGTATTTGAAACATCTAAAAATTGCAAACATAAAGTTTGAATTATATATTATTAATCAGTAGCGTTCAATAACAAAGTTATTTGGGACTTTGTCAATATTTCGAACCATTGAGAAATCCAACTCATTGAAGTTCGACTCACAGAAGTTTTACTGTATAAATTCTGTATATGGTCGTTACGAATTCTCCAATTTCAAGAAAGATTTTCATTTTATCTGCATCCAGGAAACATTTTGTTTGCTAATAATTATATATATATTATAATATTTTCATAATGAGGATATTGTCAGTTATTTCTACTTTTATTTACAACAGCAGCAACACCAACAGACACTACAACAGCAGCAACACCAACAGACACTACAACAGCAGCAACACCAACAGACACTACAACAGCAGCAACATCAACAGCCACTACAACAGCAGCAACATCAACAGACACTACAACAGTAGCAACATCAACAGACACTACAACAGTAGCAACATCAACAGACACTACAATAGCGGCAACATCAACAGACACTTCAACAGCAGCAACATCAACAGCCACTACAACAGCAGCAACATCAACAGACACTACAACAGTAGCAACATCAACAGACACTACAATAGCGGCAACATCAACAGACACTTCAACAGCAGCAACATCAACAGACACTACAACAGTAGCAACATCAACAGACGCTACAATAGCGGCAACATCAACAGACACTTCAACAGTAGCAACATCAACAGACACTTCAACAGCAGCAACATCAACAGACACTACAACAGTAGCAACATCAACAGCCACTACAACAGCAGCAACATCAACAGCCACTACAACAGTAGCAACATCAACAGACACTACAATAGCGGCAACATCAACAGACACTTCAACAGCAGCAACATCAACAGACACTACAACAGTAGCAACATCAACAGACACTACAATAGCGGCAACATCAACAGACACTTCAACAGCAGCAACATCAACAGACACTACAACAGCAGCAACATCAACAGACACTACAACAGCAGTAACATCAACAGCCACTACAACAGCAGCAACATCAACAGCCACTACAACAGCAGCAACATCGACATCAGGTTGTTATTCTACACAAAACATATCTAGGCCTAATGAGTGGGAAGGGGGTTTTGTTTACGCATGAGACGCTAAATTCTCGCGCCAGTGATGACTGGGCCGAGATGTGAAATGAACATTGGTAAAATATAAAGAAGATTTTAATGGTGTTTTGTTATTTTGTACGAGTTTAGCATTGCACCTGTCAATCAGAGATTATTGAAATTAACAGGTTTATTTTCTCTGATTGTCCGCTATTCGCACTAAAAATCTAACATGTTTGCTTTTAATATATACACAATAACTATCAAATTTCGTGAAAAATCGATTTTTCAAAATGTTAACAGCCACGAAATTAAGGGTGGTCTACCTGTTTTGTTCTCAAAGATTTCAGGCATCCTTTGTTTACAACTGTCTTTTTTTACGTCTATTTATGTTTATATATGTGTTTGGAATGTATTACTACTAATGTCTATGCATGCATCAGAATGTATATCGATGATAAAAGTTCCCTCATGTTGGAACTGAGGCTGGGAGATGAAACTACCTACAGGACCTATTTCTGTATGCCTCAAGAGACGAACTGTTAGCTAGGTTGGGCCCCAGATATTTGTGAAGATGGACACTAACTATAGAAGAGTTATAGAAACCATGGGCCAAGCAGCACAACTATGCGTGCAGTCAGTTTTCGCCCCGTTCTAGCCTCGATTATTTTTTCTACCAATGCGTACGTTCTGCGACGTTTAGGTCGAGGCTCAGATTTTGGCATGTCAAAAACCGATCTACGATCTATTTGTCGCGCAGACCAAGTGCAACCAAGGGAGATCAAGGCATGACCAATCCTTGTCCACTACGTACGATATGCAGCGACCAAGCCTCGCTCACGAGATCGCAGCTTGGTCTTCCGGGAAGATTTCTAAGTGAAATGGGCCCTAAATACTCGTATACCCCTAGAAACAGGAACATAAATTGTTTGTTATACTGATTTCATATTACTGTAAATAAAACAGCAAGTTGATTAATAATGTCAATATGTAATGATTAATTAAATTATTTAATCCCATCATTGATTACCAGGTGGTCGCCTGACATTGTCGTAGTAATATTTACTACTAAGAAAGATAACTCTGATTGACATGATAGCGAGGTTCTAAAGGGGGCGCGTGCACTATGGTAAATTTATATTTTTCATTCCCTGTGACGCGTGTTGCAGGGAAGTATGATGTTTTTGCAAGCTAATCATGTGATTTATTTGTTCATGTTTTGTCAAACATAACTATATTGTATATCTACCAATATCCATTACCAAACGTACAAAAATGACGAGTCTAAGTCAGATCATAATAGGTATGACATCCTTCCTGTCATCACAAACATGCTCGAACTACAGAAATGCGTGAAATCAGAACAAGCCAAAATATTTTACCTGTATACACCTGATGTTGGTTTCTGATATATTGTGTGCAGGGGAATATTCTCGCCCCCTTTCGTCGTTATCATAAGTGTGCAATTTTGAAACTGTGCGATTTAAAGGCTGCAATACCTTGCAGAGTAGCTATTATATATATACAGAATTATTGAATGTAATCATGAAGAAAGTTTACATGTACAATAATCAATTGCTTAAAAACTTTGCAAAAAATAGGGCATATTGAAAATTGGAATTGTAACGAGTGTGGGCGAATTTAGAACGGGCTAAACCATTTGCAAGTTTAGCAGTGCGAAATTAACACAAGACGAATATAGCTCTGTATACAGTAATCCAAATGTACAATTTCATCTTTGTAGACCTATACAGTTTCTTTATTTTTATGCACCATGATATGCCAGGGCGTGTTCAACATATGAACATTTCATATACAGAGGTACACTACTTATTGACAAATTATTTATACGTTTTGCTAATTTTATGGTCGATATAATAGTCTTGTTTGCGATTACTCTGTTTTACTAAGTGGAATGTTGAGTTACCTGTTTGATGGCGGTTGTTGAAAAGGCCGTACCAATTGTGATGAAAGTTCCTCAAGTATTTCATTTTGATTTGACTACTGACTCACGGCGGGTGTGACCGGTCGACAGGGGATGGTCACTCCTTCATAGCACCTGACCCTATCTTGATTTTCAGAGGTCCATGTTTGTCCAGTTTTACCAGATCTGGACATACTATAGATTTATACTTTGGTATCTGAGACTTTTTTAATATTTTATACGGCGATGTTTGTATTGGCCAAATATCAGCCACTTTTTTTACAGTATTTTTCTTTATTACAGATTCCACAATTTCGCCGTCTCCATCAACTTCTACTGTTAACGGTGAGTTAATTAATGATAATGATTTATATAAGTTGACATGGTAACTGCTATTTCATTTTAAAACATACACAATATATTTAATGGTGTAGTGATGTACATTATATTGAGGAGGTATATGTTAATCTATATGGAAAAGTGGTATTATAAAATAATATTTCGTATTTTGTTTCCGGTGGGTACTTTAGACAGATAAGCAATGCATATGGATTGCCTTGTATGATACCACTTTTTCGAAAATATTACCTTTTGTATCAAATTCCCACTCTACTTATGACGTCTTATTGACAGAAAAGATCGCCTTCAGTGTTTGTTTTGGCCGCTTTTGTAAAACATTAACTTTGGTATCGTTGGTAATATTTAAAACACATACACTATAAAGATAGGGTGAAATCAATTACTCTTTACAAGATCTTCAGCTCGAAAAAAAATTGTACGTCATAAATTTATGTCATCACTGATACCCGTGGTTTGGGTTGAAATGAGGAATAACGATGTTTTAAACTTTTTTACCTCATGCATCAAGGTCTTTATTCAATCAGATTTCGAGTAGCGACATTTAATATTCTCCATAGTATATATTTACTATGACTGATGTCTATTGTTCAAATGAGCTAAGAAGGTTAGACCATACCCGTTGTGTGTTACGTTAAAAAGTAAATTCGATTCAGTCTTGTTTACCAAATACAGTTGAACCTAGGTATCAAGACCAACTAACTGACTTGGAATGGTCAGATTTGTGAATGATATTCTGTATTTATTAGATATTTATCAAAAACAGAAAACTTGTGATCTGAAATGCAAGGTGGCCTCCTAAGTGAGGTGGTATTTAGGCGAGGCTCCACTGTAACGTAATACACGATGGGTATGATCTAACATTTACATATTTCACTTAATGTTGTCGCCAAATATGACGTACACTTTTGCATGAAATTCAAACCTAGGTTATGCGTCACGGTATGATTGATACATTGCTGAGAAAGTATTAACTCGCATATATTGATATATATTCATTACAAACATCATAACTTTTGAATCTCACCTACCGCTCTTTTTAAAGGGGCATTACCTGTTTTTTTATCAATTTTTCCATATTTTACTACTTAAATTTATACATACACAGACTTAATTTTTCTTAAATTCCTATAGCAGGTGTAATTATATATTATATATATATATATATATTATATATATATATATATATATATATAATATATATATATATATATATATATATATATATTGTGAAAATTCACAAGAACCATAGGTTTGGCACTTTTTCAATTGCAACTGATTAACCCAACCCCACTATTTGTATATGACCACCAAACTGGACCTGACGTTATTTTCACAAAATATGTAAGAAGGAATATAAGATTTTTTATGTCTGTGTATAGCTCTTATTTTTTCACCGAACTTTTCCTCATCACCAAACTTGACCTTTTTACCGAATTTGACCCGTTCATCAAACTAGAAAGGTTTCCATGGAACATTTGCGACTGGTGTGGCATGCCAGCAGAAGACGCTGACTCCTTCCGGACACCCGTTTGGGATTCGTAATTGTTCTTCATGTTGAGACCATTTGCACATCTAATTCGTCGTGTTATAATAGACTTGAGTTTTGATTATTGATTTGTACTTCCTTAATTTTATTTGTTATTGTACAAGTAGTAAAATTAGAAAAATCAAGATAATATCTTCCGGCAAACACAGTTAATGCCGCTTTAAATTCAAATATTTAGATGTAATTAGTATAGATGTAATTTTGTAAACTAAAACAGTCAAATCAAATGGCCTAGACTTCATCTGTCTAACTCAAGAGCCGGCCTGGCTCAGTCGGTAGCGCGCTCGACTCTGGATCGTAAGGTCGTGAGTTCGAGTCCCGCCGGCGACAGGTTGGTTTCCTGTCTTTCGGATGAGACAGTAAAAGCTTAAGGTCTAGTGTGACAGTAGGCGTTGGCACGTTAAAGAACCCTCACTGCTCAATGGCCGTAAGTGCCGAGCATAGGCATATATTTGAAGCCCTTCACCGGCATTTGGTGACGTCTCCATATGAGTGAAATATTCTCGAGTGGGACGTTAAACAACAATAAACAAACAAACAATCTAACTCGAATTTAGAACAGAATAGAATAATATTTCAAATTTCGAAACATAAGGTAGTATCATACAAAGATAATCTAACTCTATTACAAAATCCGACATATGTTTGGCTTGTTTGCTCGCTTATTCTTGTTTAACGTCTTCATCAAGAATCTTTTACTCATACGGAGGCGACACCAAATTTTGGGCTGTGTTTGGCACTTGTGGCCACTGAGGAGTGAGGGTTCTTTAACGTGCCAACACCTACTGTCACACGGGACTTCGGTGTCTCAGTCTGATTGACAGGAAACCGACCTGCCGCCAGCTGGACTCGAACTCATAACCTGACGATCAAGAGTCGAGCGAGGTGATCTAGGCCGAATCTACGTCATAGGGTAACCGATGTTAAATCAAGTGGTATACTAACAGACGACGGTAACTTATTCATATCGGACACTTGGTTTGATAAAAGGTCGTAAAACGGCAGAAACGTAAATGGGTAATACGATTACCGTCCTGTTTCATAAACGTTTCCGATTACCCATTCATTACAGAATTTAGTCGGTAATTTCCGACTGTGTCTAGGCAATCAAAATCCTAAGTCCTTCTTGCTTTTACCAATGGATATTTTTAGAACTTGTTGGAAAAGACAGACTAAATTACTTTGTTTGAAGAGTCGGGGGGGGGGGGGGGGTAAGAC
>BROG01001559.1:0-43068 GCA_030159075.1 Atrina japonica | reverse complement strand
AACAAAACTGAAACTGGATTTCCCAATATCTAAATGCACTTTGTATAACGCAAAATTCGAATAGCGCCACCCTCCACCCTATTTTAAACCAAGCAGTGAAACAAATCACTATTCATAAAACTCGTTGATATTGTCATTTCTATCGCAGTGCAGGTTCAACTCAACATATCACTTCATGACATTATTTTTATCAATGTTCATGCTAACCTAAATTTGAATTAGCATAGTATGATTCATAGGGTACAATATGATTTCAAACTCAATCTAGATTTACAACTGACAACCAGGCAATTTATTGATATGGACAAGGGAAATGTCTCCCAGCGAAGTAATTTTAGCCGATGAAATCGTAGTAACCGTTAATGAAAACTACGGGAAAATACTCTGAGTTTATGACGTGAATCCAAAAGTAATTGCAGCCCCGCTAAACTACATAACCGAAGCTAAGGTGGCCATCGATATTGAAATTATCTGGATGTACTTATTTATTTTAAATAATGGGGGCGACCCGTTTTTAATGTTGGAGGAAAAAACACGGTTACAATGTACCCGGAAAGAGACCATAGGCCTTCCGCATGTAAGCTGGCAAACTTTCTCAAACGGCCTAGCTTAAATTTCAATGGACTCGAATCTGCGCTGACCAGAAGTGGGAGTCTTCATGGTTTAATGTGTGAAACTCTAAGCACTAGGTCACGAAGGCCTCTGGAGCACCAAGATGTCTTTTTGTGTGTGTGTTTTGCAAGACAGACATTAATCAACAGTATTGGATAAACAATATTAGTAATTTTTTTCAGTGTTTGTAACGTGTAGAACTAGTCTGCTTTTGTACCACGTAGTATGATCTTTTGTTTTTTCTTGATGGCTTGTTTTTTTTATAATTATATACAGTATTGAAATCAAATTTAACATGATATAATACTAGTTCTTATTTTCAGTTTTAAAGAAACATAAATGACGTATTGTTTATCAATATAGCAATTTATTTTCTTCCCACAGTAAACGCCATTTAGATTTTGTGTACGGTCGGCAAATTAGTGACCACTCGGAAATTAAAGCTCAAGATGTAATATCTGTTTTACCGCCTCATTTGTTGTAAATTTTATTTCAGAGGTTTCTGAAGGGGGCTTTGTTCGTCGTTTCTGCTTTAAACGTATGTTGCGAAGAATTTCTTCCTGTTCTGACTTCATGCAGATATTGGGACAAATTAAATGTTTACTCCGACGGTGATACTGAATATTTACACTGTATTCTCGATCAGGATAACGTACCTGGAATCGTTTACACTGAATGGACAACAGTACCTAGTGGTATGTAGAATCAATTCTCTGTGTCTGTTTGGAAATTGTATTAAAATTACAAGTGTGCTTTAGAAGGAACGAACACGAATTTTCATCTGAGATTTTGAATATATTGACATTTCACTGAATCATTGCGTGTTGCCCTTCATTTACTTCCTTACAGTTCCCCACTATTATATATTTGGCGATCATAAACATAAAGTATTACAAGTAACTTCCACTCATTTAAATAATAATTTACAAATAAGAACAGCTTAATAACAACAATATCAGTGTAACCGATGGATTCTCCCTTGGGCCTTACCGATATTTTAACGATATCTTCTAAGTGACTTTGATTTTTCCGAAATTTACAATGAGTGACCTTTGGCCTAAAATCCCTGTTCCAATGAACATTTTTGCTATACAATAAGGATCAGTAACTGTGTGAGAAGTGAGTGAAATGCTAAATTCCCTATTCGATAGTGCCTGTCTTTACGGGTTATGACGAGGATTCATTCGTCAATTATTTCAATTTAACTTATCTATGGACTCTCACTGTGACCGGTCCACAATAAGCGTATACCTACCCATGTTGTGTGTGTTTGTGTGTGTGTGTGTGTGTGTGTGTGTGTGTGTGTGTGTGTGTGTGTGTGTGTGTGTGTGTGTGTGTGTGTGTGTGTGTATAACGTGATCGGATAATGGAGACAGCGTTTTCCAGCATGATTGTTGCTCTTATCAATTGTTCATAGCGCATGCGCATACACTTAAACAATTTAATATTTCGGTATCAGATCTTAATAGGAAACAACACTTAAGAGGCGATATGAATTATATTATTATTTCTTTATTATTATCAGAATTACAACATTTAAAATTAATACCAAAAGCACATCATCTATAGTTATATACATTAATAAAATACGTTAAGTTACGCCATTGCAAAAACAAATGTTAATGACGACTGATTTGTAAATAGATCAGTATTTAGAATAGCAGTATTCTATATTTTTCAATTCTGTTCCTTCAGGGTATTGTCCGATCTATAATCGTTATGCTCGACAGATTGATATGAGATATTGTAACAGCAGCCTTGGGGATTGTCCGATGACATTAATAAGATCATATCAAGGAGTTATATGTAAGTTATATCAGAATGGAATGTCAATCACTCAGTGATTGTTCTTATAATAAATTACTGTATCGATATTGTTGTTTGTTAATTACAATTAGCAGGAATAGTATGGTTGTAACTAATGAAAATTCCTAAACATAACGCAAATTTCAAGAAAATATTTTCAGATATGTAATGACAGTCAATTTTCATATTAGTTATACAGTATTTTCTGTTTCTATACTCGAAATTAAAGTTCACCGATTTAATGAAAATTCACATTTACTTAGAAGAGATGTATTTGCAATTGAAGTATTATATGTTTAGTAATTCAGTATTTTTATTGTGGTGTATATGATATGACTGTTACCATCTAATATACTTGTGTTGACAAAGGCTGAAGGTAAATATAATATGATATTCACATCTGCAAAACTCATTTACAGATGAACGTAAAAAAAAAAAAAATACTATTAGGCTTATAGTCTCCAAATGTCCTCAGCTCTCAAACTGCACTTACCTTTCATGATTTTGAGGAGGAAACACATAAACTAATTCGGCAACTGGCCTTATCTGTTATTGATGGTATACTGTTGATGCAAAGTATTGGTCAATATTGGTCAGTATTGAGAAATATAAACAAATGTTTGAATATATACTGAAATTTTGAAAGCCATGCATAGTATTTTTTCAGTGTGTATATGAGTATCATGAATGCAACATGTATTATGTGAATTGCGTAAAATAACATTGCTTCCTGATACTGTTATGAATATATCCCAAGTCATCGTATAGAGTATAAATCCTTTTGACTCCCCAAAGTATCATTTTTTTCAGCTTGTAGGACATAGACGATTAAGGGGTGGGTATTATACCCACGTTTGATAATATCTAAACATTTGCTTTTGGCAGTGGATGAGGATTATGATAAATAAACAGGTAGAGGTTGATATGACATCCCCCATTAATGTGCATATATTACTCAAACGTTCTTGTCATGACAGACAGAATGTGTATGGTTTCTGGATGGATACATTGACCATTATAAATATATTTTCAGATTGCAGGAATGCTGATAACCCTCAGGATCTTCTATATTTCATTAATTTCATCCACATTTTACGAGATATTAGAATTGCAAATGGTAGGGGTGGGGATGACCTCTAGGGACAAACATACTTGACATGACAAACATGATTATAAATGGCTTAGGGGTCGGGTCCTTGTCCACTTACAAAAATCTGAACAATATATATATATATATATTAGGATGGATATTACCCTTGAATGTTTCTTCATTTTTTTATTTGTTTAATCACATATAATATTTTACATTCTTTAGATTTCACACACTTTTTAATTGGTTGTGTAATTTGAAAAATAATGTTCAAGTTCCTGATGGACAATCAAAGCACTGAATACACCACTAGATATTTATGTAAAAACAAATTCAGATATCAAAGTATAGATCAATTATATAAGTCAAGTCCAATGAAACACGTGAGGAGTGTATCCTCGTCACAATTGGTACAGACGTCTCAACAACCGCCAACGAAAACCAATTCAGCATTTCACTTAGTGAAGCAGAGTAGTCGCAAACAAGCTTATTATACCGACCGTAAAATTCGCGGAATGTTCACTTTAAACGCGGTTTTCGATATCCCTGTGTTAATAATTTGTCAGTGAGTTGTTTACCTATGTATATGAAATATTCTTATGCTGTACACGCCCTGACATATCGGAACATTTGTGAAATATAAACTCCATATGCGGGTGACTGAGGGATATTACTACTTAAATATGGAGAATTTACGATGGGAAAGCCAAAATCGTCGCGTTTGTCGTATAGCTTAGTTGCTAATTTCCCGTCTGTGTTTACATTAAGTAAAATGTCTAAGTATGAAGCGTGTGTGCTTGCTTCTGTTGTACCTTTAATTCCGAGTTCACTTGGATATATCGCATTGACATATGTATGAAAATTGTCATTATTAATTGACAAAACGTCGTCGAAATGTCAAATTAAAGAACACCGCTAACTTTTTTGTTTCATTCAGCAGTTTCTAAATGAAGTCTGCTTCGCACAAATAAAGAAACAGGTCGGCCAATAAAGGAGCACAATTGGTTTCCAAAGGAATGCCGACAGTTTGTTGAAAGACCACAACCCCGATCATTACAAATATATTGTTTATTAGAAATTATTGCATGTTTTTTTATATCAACTTCAGTGTATTTATGTGTAGAATCAGAGTGGTGTTTGACGAAATAAGTATCCTGATAGCCAATCACTAGATATTCAAATATTCGGGTACCGCGTTTAGTGAAAAAACAGTTGTCTATGGTACTGAAAAAAAGTCTTTTAATTTTTTATGTGGAATAGTTGTGTAAAGAGTAGAGAAGGCATAAATTTTGATACTGTGAATTTGAGAAAAATGGTGTGCCTTCAAATTTTCTAAAAGCTGTTTAGAATTTTTAAGTATCTACATCTGATTTATACCGCTTCTGGAATAAGCAACTGTACAGTATTGTTGGAGTTTGTCCTTAACGGCTGTCAATATCTTGGTAAGGAGTAAAGATAAAGGTTTGTTAAAACATTTGCTGGATTCTGCAATGTATCTTTGCTTACATAAAGTGGAAACCTAAGTAATTCTGACCAGTAGTTTCTGAGAATCAATACAGACAAAGTACTGGCAAAGGAAGAAGACAGACAAATTATCAAGACGTTTATTGGGAGAAATAATAATGTATTTCCTATTTAGTCAGATGCAGAAGTTTTTACACACGACTTTGTAGTCAAGATAATAAAACTTTAGCCTGGGCATTAAGTAATTATTTTAACTTCATTATACACTTTTTTATTTTCAACAGACACTGGCTGTTTCCAAATGCCCTTTGTGTAAGTATTCCATTTAGATCAGAAATCCAACTATATAATGGAATTTAATTATGTATAATTACTTCGTTTTCCATATACTTAACATTATGTGAAAAGGTGCAATATCTAACCATATACAACCTCTGAGTGTCTTTGATTTTATATTCAAACGTGATCTGACGATGACACATTGTGGAAATAATGGACATTATTGTAATTTTTCGCAAACTAAATGTATTTTAATTCTGACCATTGTATCATTGATAGGAATATATAATACACGTGTTATTGAATGTACATGTTGAAATAGCTGCACCTTCGTTGTTGGTACGTAAAAGGACCGCACATGCCTGGTCTTTTGCTGCACGTCGAACTTGGGCGTAAATATGTCAGTCCTTGCTTTCAATAACCAATACATATCATGATTTGAAATTTTAATGTAGAGGAATGATAATAGATCAAATATGCAGAATATGAAGAGATGCATTTTATATTGTTTTCCTTATTTTATCTTACAACCATTCCATGGCCAGGCAACCATTCTTGAATGCACAGAAGTTTCCTCATGTTCCGGAACTTGATAATAAAAACATGACAAAACCACAAATTAATACAGATGAATGTCGATGTGTTCAAGAACCTGTAAAGATAAACCATTTATTTGACATGTAAGAAATTGTTTATCTTTATTAGATAGTATGCACATTGCCACGTTAAAAGGGACATTTATGTTTATTTATCTACTTCTGAAGAAACCTTAAAACATAAAAACGTCAAATATTGTCGTTGGCTCTGATTTCATTTGAGATTTTACACCACCCTCAACATTTTTTCAGTTATGTGGTGGCGGACAGTTTTTAATGTTTGAGGAAAGAACCGAATTAAAGTGTACCCTTGAATAGACAGCCAGCCTTGTAAACTGGCAAACTTTATCACAAACTTACCAGAAATGAGCGACTTCATGAATCCAAGTGTCATGCTCTAATCATTCGGCAATGTAATTCCCTTACTTTTGATATTAGTTTTGCATAACATTGCCAATATGTGTTTTTTTAATTTAGTTTGATTGTTGTTTTACATCCCATCAAAAACAGTTTTATTTATTTTGAGATGTCATCGGCTTTAGGTTATGTGCTATATATTTTCGCCTGTGTTTTGGACCCATGCCGATGCAGTGAGGGTTCTTTTGTGTGCCACGCTTTCCATGACTTTCACTTTGCATGACAAGTGCTTGGCGAAGGAACAGTCACTACAGTTTTTAAAATCTTTGGTATGACCCGGTTCGACGAACTCTCTGCAGTAACATGGATATCACGAAAACATTGCATCGATTAACACACACACACACACACACACACACACACACACACACACACACACACACACACACACACACACACACACACATATATATATATATATATATATATATATATATATATATATATCTGTATATTTATATTATATTTATGAAGTCAGTAACTGTTAAATTTATCCAAATGAAGAAAAAATATAAATTACAATGACGTATATAAATAGACGATATTTCAACAAAACATCATGGAAGAATCTTACGTACTTTGACTTGCATTTTGTTTCCAAGAGTAACCAGTTCCAGGAGTTCTGGCATTTGATTTCGAACTGTGTACACGCTGTCCATTATTCCTGTGACGGATTGCGGTGGTCTTGTGGTAGAGTGGTCAACTTGTTAGTGGGAACTACCGGGTTTGATTCTGGGTGCCATGTCATAATAAACACTTAAACGGTATTGTTATCCTTACACACTAAATATGTTTAAAAACACACAAATTTGTTAAAAAACACAAGAAATAAAGTTCTAACAGCCAGATGGTCTAAGAGACAATATAAAAATATGTAAACATCGCACAGTCATGGATCTCCTGCAGATTCAGAAGTGAGATGCCGTATTATGACGGATTAGGCATTCGACTGCGACCAAGGTATCATTAACGGCAAGCGTGGTACGTGAAAAACAAATAATCCTTGCTGTATTATTATCGTTAGTCCATAGCTCAGGACATAATTTATCACACTTCACCTAAATCTGATAATATCTCCATATAAGTGTAACAATTTTTGTGGAGTGTAAACCAGATATATAACAAGACACAATTACCCCTGTATGTCATGGTTGAAAAAAATGACATTTGTTTCAAATCCAAAATGTTCTTTTCTGATACATATATGGTAAGACGCAGTAAACACCATACACTGCTTTTATTTGGCCTGTCAGCATTCGTTAGAAGTCGATCAAGACGGACACAGCCTTGCCACTGATATAACGTATATTATCTGGTCATTACTGATCTATTATCAATTATTTCATTATCTTTTTTGAGCCAGCTTTATTTTGGAAACAGCAGACATTCATATATACAGTGCATGATTACAGCACGCTGTTGTATCTTCTTCATGAAATATATGGTATAGGTTGTATATCATTAAACTAAATTACATGCTAAATTGACTGCTGAACATGTATATTAGATTTGATTATTCAACTATGTGTTGCAACATAAAATTCTTTAATGTAATATTCATTTTTGTTATTTTTAGCGCATTATTGGTCATTGCTATCCTCAACACAACATTCGTAGTTGTTTTGTTAAGGAAACAAAAATGAACAGCTAAAGGTATTCCTTTATTCTATCTGTTCTTCTACCCCGCCTTTATCTATCGCTCCGTTGTATATCTATCTGTCTGTCTGTCTGCGTGTCTGTCAAAGTTCTACATTTTTCTAAATATAATTTTTGGGTAATAGTTATAAATGAAAAATCTGTTTATGAATATTGTTATATTGTTTCAGATAATATGAATGAACATGTTTAATCTACAAATAAACAAAATAAGACAATATCAAACTGCTGGGCATATAGTCCGATTATCCACACCCGTTGTAAATGTTACATGGAATTATATCAAGCTTTCGTCTTTATTCGGATTACCTCGATTGTTTTAATTTTTGATTTAATAAACGTTATATTTAAAATGTCTAATCATATGCGATATTTAGGTTTAAAACACCTAAAAATTGTGTGCATTTTGTATTTCTAGATTACAATAGATCTGTCATATCCCCATCGACAGGGCTTCATAAAAGTAAACCACGCGTGCTACCTCTTTTAGAATTTACTGTCGTCCCCTATATGCCATTATGTCAAATATATTTGAATAACATATTTACACTAAATACGATTTATCATTATTATAAACAATATTTTGTAAAAATGTTAGCTTTAAGTTGTCTAAACAGTTGTGTGCTACGTATTTTTAGACATTCTCATACGTGGATTCCTATAAAGGGACGCGAGTCGTGATAAATCAAGTATTAAAAGACGTGTATTTCTTATCTTTAATATAACTGTCTATTAACCAGCAGGTGTACTTGAAAAAGGAATTGATTACGTTGAAATTAAAAGCGAATCAGAAAGAAAAGTTAACAAGCAAAAAAAAGATCAGCTAGCAAAGGTCTACAATAAACCTACATACCTAAATTGTCAGATAGACGCTCATGACAGTTATCGTTATAAGAAACTTCACACACATATGCTAAAAAACGTACTCTTCCTGATTTTGCGAGGAAAAAGGAAAATAAATGAATCAAATTAAAGTCCTGTTTCGTCTGCAAATTCATGCTGGTCAATAGACTAAAATTCTGCACTGATTCTTTTGTTTCGTTTTGGTAAAAGTAGGGTCGGAAATTCTTCGATATACGTATACGGAAATTTTTACTACTTTTCTCTTTACTTGGTTATTTCACAAACTGTGTAAGCAAACCTCGGAAGACGTACATAATACATATTAATGAGAACACCAGCCTGCCATTACTATGGGGTTATTACCATTTCTACGATTTCTATAATAATTTAATTGGTATTGGTGCCACGTTTAACTATCCGCCATCATCGCAACTTTACTTTTAGTGAAAACTTTATAAATCATTCATAGACCATTTCAAAGACAGAACAGGTTTTGGACACATTTAATTGGCATTGTGCATGGTATTTAACAGGAATAAATTATTTTCACCGCGTCATCATTCTAGAAAATATTATAAACATAATATTACATTTATACTGCTCAGGACGATTGCTTCTGTCAACTTACTTCATTAGCTGAGCCTCGAATTTAAACATATTTTCTAAAGAGAAATGTTTACAAAAAATAATGCATTGTGTTATAAGTATGTTTTAGCCATTTTTATAAGTATAACGTAGCAACAGCGTATAATAATATTTGTTTTGATTACCAAAACATCGTCGTAAGTTGAAGACAAAATGTTGACCATACACCTGACAAGAACACCTTTAAAGACAATATCAAAGCAAATGATTTAATTAAATGATATACAATTGCCAGACGCTTGGAGTTGAAGTTGAAAATCGTTGCAATTTTGATAAATCTGAACACATAAAAAAGTAAATATTAGTCGACGCACTTGCTCACAAAAATGGGAATTGCAGATATAAATAGTTAGTGTTAGGACACGGAAAAACCTTATTTTATGAAGGCGCAATCTAATTCCATTTACACGTACATTATAGACGTTAATATTTATATGTTAGAATTTCTTGTGAATATTTTCGTGGTGTTTGCGGGAAAGATTTTCCAGCGAATAGTCGACATTCCAATGGGTACGAACTGTGCTCCACTCCTGGCTGACAACTTTTTATATTCATATGAAGCTAAATTTATAGAGTTTTTTCTCTCCACTGGAAAGGAAAAAGTAACTTTTCGGTTCAAAAATTCTACAGATTTATATTTTGGTATTTTTATACTTATATATTCAGCACGCGTAAATCCACAAATAGAGCATCTGTCATATTGGGTTGTCTGTTCCTAGAATAGTCTGGAAAATTGCACATTTGCATGATTAAAAACGGATCACTGTTATGGATTAATGAGTTAAACTTAGTTTTTATTAGTCGAACATAATTTTCCCAAAGTTTTCTCAGTGAAACATTATCCTCGAGTTAATTTTGATTATGAATTTATCTTATAATTTCCCCAATTAATTTTATCTTTTGTAACCCACATTAAATGAGAAACGGGGCCTAACTGATAATGCATGTCAGAATCTCAATACTGAGTTAAACCTAGGTTATCTAAAAAAAACCCTAGTTTTCTCGATATGAACATATTGTGCCCCAGTTAAATTTTGTTTTTCTCAGTTGTTCTAGTTTTTTGTTCCTAGAGCAATTAGGTGTAACTCCTTTTTTGTTGTTTTGAAGCAATTGAACGTAATGTCTACACGGCTCACTTCGGACGTTTACTCATCTTTTTGTTTGAATTTTTGACTAAATGAAGGTATACTATCTTACTCTAGTTGTTTCGTATCCTTTTCCCAATAAGCTCTCATTTATGAACCTACTTAACCTTGTAAAATAAAAAAAAAAATCATGGAGGGTGGAAATTACAATGTTGCAAAATGTCATCCTTGAGGACTTGTTATGTCCCGTGTTCACTATGACGTAATTATCCAGCAGTTCCGAATATCCAAAAGTTAAGCTAGACCTATCAGAGATTAACTTGTTAACAGTAAAGTTTTCTTTCTTCAAAATCTCTGTCGGACCAACAAAGAAGGATTACTGATGAAGTAAATATATATTTTAGTAGAGTTGCGAAAACTCTTTATGTGAAATATCGGCAACTTTAATAGTGAGATTAAATGAGACAATATTGAGAATATCTGATATTGAAAGTTTGCCACGTTGGCAATATTGTTCCTCAATTAAACCTAGGTTTTCGTCAGTTAATGTGGGTGACTTGGAAAAATCAGCTTAAACTGGAGAAACATTAAGTTAAACTTTGAATAACTGTTTAACTCCATTTTTTCGTGGAAGCAGGATAGTACTCGATCATAAAACGTTAACCGTTAAATATGTTTTTATACAGAAAGCACACATGGTCCATTTGGGTAACAATAAATCAATTATATAAATTAAAGATGTTTTTTATAATAATGATATGAATAATATCAAGCATAAAAAGTGTTAATAAGGATACAACTCACCTGTAATATTAGTTATATCTGTGTTAATTAAATTTTGTTTTATTTTGTTTTATCGTAATGGTTTCTCAGACAACATGATTCTTTTTTCTTTCATTTTAGAATTTGAAACCAGAGATAATCGGATCAGAAAGACGAACAAATCAAGACATAAAACGATGGGTTGCCTTGATTTATTCTAATTCTGCAATTCCTGAAAGCAATGGAGAGAGAGAGAGAGAGAGAGAGAGAGAGAGAGAGAGAGAGAGAGAGAGAGAGAGAGAGAGAGAGAGAGAGAGAGAGATAGAGAGAGAGAGAGAGAGAGAGAGAGAGAGAGAGAGAGAGAGAGAGAGAGAGACGCATCCAAGGAAAAACTTAAAATAATAGCAGCAGTTAAATTACCATAAGGTAACTATGCAAGATATTATATTTTTTACGTTTGGAATCATATTCTCACATATAAAAAATCTAGTCTGGCTTGTTGTATTGTTTTCTTTTCCTTTCTCCGTCTTTCAATATTTCTCTAATGGAATCTGCTGCGTCATTATTTTCGATGATGTCGAGGACCATCGGATTATTTATATGCTTAATATTATGTGCATCTTTTTCTGTATATAATACTTAATTAAAATGCGAATTTCATGCATATTGTTTTCTATGTGTTTATTTATATATATATATATATATATATATATATATATATATATATATATATATATATATATATATATATATAGGTATGCGTATATATATTGGTTAAAACTTTACAACATATGTGTGTATACAATAACTTGAAAAAAGATAAAAAAACATTAAGTGTTTTGTTCATGTTACCCGCGTGTTCCCTTTGCATATTGGGATCTAGCAATAGAGACATAGGGTAGAGAAGGTAGAGAGGGTAAGAAAAGGGAAAGTTTGGTTTTAATATAAAAGAAGTGGATAGTTGAATACAAACCAACAGAAAAATCTACATACAAATGTGGCATACAATGCTGCATGTCAAAAATCACATGTGATCAATATGGACATAAATACATGTAACTATTTCAAAATAAACAACAAGGTGTAAATTGAAAAATTAAATGTGTCAGTTTAACGTGTATGTGCATAACATTTGTATTCATTACTGCTGAATGGCAGAGCACTAGAATAAATTCTATGACACTGAGCGACTGACATTGGCAGTAACCAGTATTAAAACACGTGAGCGAAAATAAGAAGAGAGAAGAAGAACATGTAATTTAAGACGTGCTTTGAACATTAAATTAATAGCAATATGCATGGTATACAAACCTTTAATTTTCCCATTAATTACGCTTCTGAGTGATTCTCAGTTTTCTATTTATATGAGTTTGAAGATTAAACAATGATTTGTACTCGTAACGACAATCAATACAAACGGAGCTCCGTAATATTCAAGGTTACCTCAGACGAATAAGTTAATCATATGGGCTATTGTCATCTCTTATCCATCACAACTCGTACCTGAATTAGTTGACTCGCACCAATGATTTAGCTGACTCGTGTCCATCGATTAACTCATTTGCGGTGATAGAATTATTTATGAATGTATACATGTATTTACCAACAATTTAATCACCATAATGTTGTTTTGTATTGAAATGACATACAACTATATGTGTGGAAATGAATTGCCTTCAGAAGTACTTCGATGACAGAGGTTTTGCCCAGTTTACACAACTTGACAGACGGATTTACATTTTGTTTATCTTACGCATGCTTCTTCTTAATTTTTGGTTATGGCGATCTTTATGACAAACTTAATATCCCCCACTGAATACTCGTAGGCAAGATAACAAGAAAGACACATTATTCTTGCCAGTGTAAATTTAATGTCGCTATATATTACCTAACACGTATACGTGTCTGGGTAAAGAAAGGATTTTTAAGACTACATCCTTTCAAGTTATATATTACCTTATGGATATAAGGTCAAGGGGACGTAACCATTTTCGACCTTATGACGAAGAAACTTTGGTTTCGAAAACAAAGAAATTAAGAACCCCGAATATGTATAGCTGTTTCTATGGATAGGCGACCGCATACTCGTAAAACAACTGTCCGGAATCGATATGTAATGACATGCCCCTGGTTTCATGTATCCAAAATCACTCGTAGCTAATGAATATTTATAAAGGAGTAGTGTGTTCAATTTATAAAATCACAGAAGTAATTGCAAAGTCGGTTGATCTTTTACAATTCTGAAATTGTTTTATAGCCTCGTTCTGATTAGCTATTACTAGCATCGTTTACTCGCACTGGCTGATGCTTCTTGAATAACAAATATGCACGAGCGATTCCGGGCACTTGGAACTACGGGTATGAAAGAGCATAGACTTCCGGATTGTGATTTTACGACAATTGGACTACCTATACAGTTTACAGTTCATGGCAAATTGAGAAATCGCTAAGTCGATTTTTGGTCAGTTATGTATATATCATAATAGAAAAGTGTCATGTCAATTATTACTGGTTTTAAGGAACATTTAGGGAACATACAATTAGTAAGATTGTCATTGTGCGTTATAAACATTTTATGCCATCGAAAACGTCGTAATTTTCAAACGAAATTGACAGCTTGCAAACACAACACACTTGTCAGCCTACTAAATCACGTGTAACTTTTACGACATGGTCATTATTAACTGTTGAATATATACTTGGGTTATTTTTCTATGGTAAAATCCTTGGTCATTTTTCTATGGTAAAAAAAAAAAAAAAATATATATATATATATATATATATATATATATATATATATATATAATATATATATATATATATAATATATATATATATATATATATATATATATTACCTTGCCTTTTATATATCCGGTATAAAAAGGGTGTCTGGAAAACGGGTAATTTTCCCTACTGGTATTAGTCAATAGACCCCATTTTGTTGGAGTTGGTTCTTTCTGTTACCGTTTGACACAATAAGAATGCAACTTCAGAGAAACCCCAGTTAAATATTTTACCTTATATATATATATTTATATATATTATATATATATATATATATATAATTATATACTATATATATATATATATATATATATATAGTCAAACTAAGTTATCTTGAAGTCGTCGGGACTAAGCAAACATTTCGACATAAACGGGTTAAAAGGTGATATATGAAGATTTCATATACAGTGGTAAACTGCTCACTGAGAAATTATTGACACAGGGATATCGTAAACCGCGTTTAATGTCAACGTTCCGCAAATTTTACGGTCGTTAAAATAGTCCTGTTTGCGATTACCGTGTTTCACTAAGTGGAATGTTGAATTGCCTTTTCGTTGGCGGTTGTTGAGACGTTTGTACCAATTGTGACGAGGAAACACTCCTCACGCATTTCATTGGACTTGACTGTGGACTCACGGCGGGTGTGACAGATCGACAGGGGATGCTTACTTCTCCATGGCACCTGATCCCACCTCTTATTTTCCAGAAGTCCGTGCTTGTCCATTTTTACCGGATTTCTGTCTATGTCCTGGACATTCTGTTGATTTATACTTTGGTTTCTGAGATTTTTATATGTCACTAAATACATTCTTGATTCCTGTCATGGGTATCTCGGTAGTTGCCAGAATACTTGTAGGACTACATGTATATCGTTTGTCTCTTATCGTCATTATATGTGCACACTGACAGCTGCAAGTACCACGTGTTTTGTCAAACAATACTTAAAGGAAATTAAATGGAATTAATTACTTTGTAGTGTTTATTTCTAAATACAAAACTGCATTGGCAAGTGAAGATCACTCACATTTCAGCAGGAACATCCCATGTTCCTTTTTAGAGCACGGAAGGACACTAGCATTATACATTTAAGAACAGAAAGTCAAAAAACGAAATTTAACGTTAACCATCTGAAATTAAGAGCGGGAAGGAAAATTCATGGATTTTTGTGAAGATGTATTTATTTTATGTACTCATAACAAACACAAAAAGCATATTTGTTCAGCACTACTCAGAAAATCAGAATGACTTACGGTTATCTGGTCTTTTATTAGTAAGATATGGAAGAAAAATTGCCGGGACCGGCATTTGATATTTAGATAACTGGGTGGATCGAGATTAACAATTTCCTGTCAACCGTTATCTACATAAACGTTTGAAATTTGACACGGAATTTGTGTCATGTGTGAATTACACCGCTTTGGTTATATTGTAAAATCAAAAGTAAGATAGATTGAATTGAAGTGAATTATTTTTAATATCATTGTTCTGGTGTTATTTGACTATTGTAAATGATACAATTTTGTATTGCATATTGATAATTCGAAGCTGCAACCATATTGCTGCTCCAGTCTGAAATATAAAAAGGACGATCAACTACAGTGTAGTTACGCACAGGTGCAACCTGGAATCTAAAAGTGAACGTGTATGATGACTAAATGTAGATGACACCCATTTCCAAAGGTAAAAAATAAAATATGTTGTCTTGTTGTCGGATGCAGAGAGCAATACCTCTTGTAAACCGCTTATGTAACAGTTATCATTGTATTGTACCAGTAATATTACCGCCGTCTGGACTCGAACTCACGACCTCAACATCAAGAGTCGAGCGCGCTACCGAACGAGCCAGGCCGGCCCCATTTACATAGATATAATCTCTATGTTTACATTTCCCTCTAACTTGTGTACCCTCTTTTGAGTGAAATATCGTGATCAAACTAACAAATATTATAATAAAATATCAGGCAATAAAACTTGTAATTGGGATATTATCAGATTTTACTTTTCTCCCACTCTTGTCTGTAAAACGCAATGATTAAGCGTTAAAAGATAGCTCTGTCTTTCCTTCCTCGGAAAAGACTGCTCACACGCGCTATGACTTCACAAACGCACTATCCAATACTTTATCTTTGAACTGGTCTGATGGTACTGTTTTGAATGTGTAGCACGCGTGGTTTTATTGACATCTGCCCTGTTCTAAAAACTGGAAATGTTGGGAAAAAATAATCAAACATGATTGTTTGTTGTGGACAAAGCCTCGTTCTGGATAGTCATGTTCTTTCCCTCTGGTTTTATGATTTCACTGTCCACAGCAAACAATCTTGTAAGATTCTGATAGTCCTTTGATACGTTGTTGAATGATTAAAATCGTCACTAAGGACGTTTAATGGGTGGTATGCTGTTAAACTATATGGCGTCTCTTCTGCAATCAGGTAAAAAATGATATGTTTTTCACAGAGCTTGGACGTTTTAACGAACTCGAGGTATCCATTTGTGACGGGTGTAGCACAGACTCCTGGACACTTGGTCCCACCTCGTTTCTGATTCACGATTCGGCTTGATGTTGACACGTCATTATATAAATTATTTCGTATCCTAATGGAACTGGAATTTCGAAATCCAAATGGTACATGTACACTTTCAGTTTTACTTTGTGAAGAAACTTCAAAACCGTAAGGATGCATAGACAATAATGATATCCAATTCTACGTTCTGACATGAAATAAACTTACAGGTGTTCACAGATAAATCCCTGTGCAGTATGACATGGCCTGTCATTCCAATGCAAGTTTTCATGTATTTCCAAACAATCCTCATTGCTTCCAGCATTGTCCGATTGTGAAGCCCCCCTGTAACGTTACAAATATAAAATATATAATAAAACCTGATAATATTACCCACATTACAACTGTTCATCTCATAGACAGAAGTAGGACTGAATACTATTTCATATTACCAGTTGCTAGATTTGTTTGTGCTTTCAAATGCATAGCACATGTTACCCGCTTTGTATAGTTGAAAAAAGACAGTGTTGTCAAAACATGTTTAAATTAACAAACAATCGTCGGAAGAGCCAAGCATTAAAAAAAGGGAAATTAAGTATCTTCATTACATTATTAGACTAGTAAGTAATCCTATCTGTCCCTTCTTATGTAACCTGGAGACAGAAAGTATAGTTCACTTGATGTGGGAATGGCAAGAAGTGCGAAAAAAAGCTCCAACAATTATCTTCTTTTTATTTAATGGGACATTATCTGTGTTATATCAAAATATATTTTCTTTCCTTATTTACTCCTTCGTTTGATATACAATAACAACAAAGGTATACACAGGCATACACGTTCTTATATTCCTATATATTTTGTGAAAATTGCTTGAAAAAAATCAGGTTTGGCAATTTTACAATTAATTTGTAAATTAACTCAGCTGTACTATTTGTATATGAAATACTATGCTAAATCTGAACCTATAGTTACAATGCCTGCTGATATATATCAATGAAATGATTATATTTTCACACTTGTTTAAGTTTAATGAATGAAATGAAATTATTTCAACACTTCTGTGTAGACTTTATTGTAAAAATCCTGAAATTAAAAAAAAATATATAAAAAAAAAATCATTATTATGTGGTGTATGTGTGTTGTTTTTTTTTTTTTTTTTTTATTAACTAAGGCCGATGTAATGTTGAAAATGGACCCCCGTTGAAAATGGAATCGGGGTAAGTTTTCAATGTTGAATATGAAACAGGCGTTGGAAATGGATCTTGTAGTTGACAAATGACAGCTGCTGGGGTCAACGGATGGTCTGTTGAAAATTGACCGTTCAACGCAAACTTGGCCGACCTACTCCTACTATTTTCAACGTTGAATATTGATTCGGGTAAAAAATACCCACATCGGGTTCGCTATTTCACGTTAAATATGCCCAAAGGTGAAACAGCAATGCCTATGCAACTGTCCATTTTCAATTTTGAATATGGAGCCGGATGAAATAGTAATACCCACATTAGGATATATTTTTACGTGGAATATTGAAAAAAGCGAAACAGCGATGCCTATGTTTTTCAACGTTGAATACGGAACCGGGTCAAATAGCATTACCCATATCAAGGTCCGTTTTCAACGTTGAATATGGAACCTGGTCAAATAGCAAGCTACAGTGTGAACTTTCTGATTAGAATATATTTCTTTCAGAATTATACTGTATCTATTTGAAATTCTACCTCAACTGATGAAGTCATTTTGAAATCTAAAATGATTTAAACGTGTGCCACTCATATGTACACTTCTTTTTTTTTTTTCTTTTTTTTTTTTGTATTTGACTGTGAAATGTAATATGTGCATATACGGATATTAATAGTTCAGTTTTGTTTGTGAAATGAACGAATGAGATATTAATTCCAAATTGTGTACCTCCTATAAGGGAACGAATACAATATTTCAATCGATTGTAAACATATTACTGTATATTCCTGAATTTAAAAATATTCAAAAATACATAAATTAAAAGATATAGTTTCTTTACCAGTCGAAGAAAGTAATTTTTGTGTCTGAAGAAGCCCATCTCCAGATCCCGTCTACTTCGGTATCCATATGCCCTGTCCAGTATCGGCTGCCTGTAACTGTAGAAAAAGGGAAACTTGTCATTTAAATTATACTCAATTGTTAAAATTATAAATAATATATGCCTGTTGGTGTAATTACAGAAGTGTGTGTGTGTGTGTGTGTGTGCGTGCGTGCGTGCGTGCGTGCGTGCGTGTACGTGCGTGCGTGCGTGTGTGTGTGTATGTGTGTGTGTGTGTGCGTGTTACTTTACAAATCCAAAGTTTAAATATATTTCAAGGAATAACAAGGAAATCAGATATGTCTCCATTCTAGGAATATCACAGAAGGCGGTCCGGTCTGTATGATTTACTGTTTTAGCACTACTTTAGTATCACTGTTTTCACAAACATTTGCTACGTGAAGATAGTTGTGTGTTGTTTATCCCAATGAAACTATACACAGATTGATTTTAGATGTCAGGTATAAAACAGCATTTTACAAGAAGACAAATGTCTGGAAACTGATAGGACATCTTCTATAATATCTAACAGATATTACTGAAACTTGATAAGAAATCCTTTAAACAATTAAGAAGTCAGATACATTTAAGTAAACAAATTATGGACGTTCAAAACATACCTTATCGAATTTACAAGATACCTTATAAAATAGTTCGAAGAGTAATGTTTCTTCTAAGTAGGATATTTGATCAGATATGGGGAATCGGTTTTTTTTTTTTCTTCACTGTAATTTATTTTCTGTTGTTGTTATTATAAATGCTTACATAAACGTGTATGTGTTTGTGTGCTTGTATGTGCATAAAGGTGATATTATATATGTATGTGCATTAGCTTATGTTTGTATGTGACTGAGTATATATTTTATGAATGGGCGTATCTGCTTGTTGTATATTTGAGTTTAAACACAAGTATTATTTAAATCGAATGTCTCAGAGAAATGTGTTTTAATTGTCATGACATATTTGTATGTATGTGTGAATATATGTACATGTGTAAAATAGTTTTGCTTATACAACAAGTAAAAAATCATGTAAAACTGATAAATAAAAAAATAAATGAGGGAAGCCTGTTACATATTGTTACAGTTCTCTCCCAATGCACCGCCTCCTGTTATAACGTCAAACCCGGATATCGCCACGATTTCAAATTTCCTACCATATACTCCCCAGCTATAACGACGCTGATTCTTTGATACAAATATCAGTGTATACATGTAAAATGGACTCGACCGTATAGCCAGAGAAGGTGAATAATTCCGTGTGAGAACAACTGTTAGCCGACGGTAGCTTGTTTACTTCATATTACGATCGAAAAAGGGTATATTAACTCGAGTATCATAAACGGGTATCTGCTTCGCTCTAAGACGTATAGAAGACGTGTAAGTCGGTAACCAGCTTAGGAGTGTCAAATCTCGCTTCGGTGAGAGTTATAAAAATCGTTACATCATGTGTTTACACAGCCATTATCACACATCAATAAATATACACGAGTGCATGGCATATAAAAACCTAAAGCCTTTGTATTACCGGCCTGCCACGTATGTATTTTACAGGAATTAGAAAGTTAACATTGGATTGTTTCCGGGTTAATGTTTATTTTGTCTTTTTTAAGTAGAGTGACCAATTTATCCAAACTTAAACAATGACCAAAATATCTCAATTTACAGCAAAGAATTGTAAACATGATATTTAGCAGAGATTGAACAAATAAAACGACCACACCCCGGAAAACACCGATATATTGTCAAACCCTTTTGTAAGAGAACAAGAAGGTGGCAGTACATCGGGGTGAATTATAATATATAGCAGTAACATTTTTCCTAGTAGTAATATCCCGTCTTTTCATAGCTTGACCTTTTCACCAAACTCGAGAGTTCCAATGGAATAATTTTGACGGGTGTGGCATACTAACAGGGGACGGTGACTCCCTCCCGACACATGGTGTCATCCCGTTTTGAATTTGGAATTATTCTGCGTGTTGAGACCATTGCATTATCTAATATAAAAATATCAGATACCAAAGTATAAATCAATAGAATGTCCAGGACACAGATACAACTCCGGTAAAAATGAACAAACACGGACATCTGGAAACCAAGAGTTATGTTGTATTGTAATGAACTTGAAAATTCGAATATCCGTCGACACTTGTTCTTTTTATCAATATTTACACGCTTATAGATGTAATACATATACTTAAGAAATAAGTATAAAATTAAATTAAATTTAAGTATGTACAGGTTAGAATATATTTATACCCCTTTTGCATTTTATTTCCCTTTTTAAAAGTCTAAAATATGAAAATTAACTTACTATGGTGATTCCTTAGTGCCTGTTGAATAAAGACATTTTCAGCAGTCGTGTTTATCTCTGCTAGATAAGCATCTAGGGTCTCACAGATATCCTACAGGAATATGAAACGGCATATATATATAATAATATAAATATATATATATATATATATAGTATATATATTATATATATAATATATATATATATTATATTATATATATATATATATATATATACATATATATATTATATATATATATATATATATATATATATATATATATATATATATAATAAAGATAATGACGTAAATGTACATGTAATGTTTTTAAGAGACATTAGCTGAATTCATTAAAAAATATGTTGTTTTTTTTAATTTCTTTTCTACAGTTTTACTACTTTGTATTTACGTCTCTGCTAGATAATCATCTAGGGGTCTCACAATTTCCTACAGGAATATGAAACTGTATATATATATATAAACTATATATATATATATATATATATATATATATATATATTATATATATATATATTATATATATAATATATATATATATATATATATATATATATATATATATATTGCCAACCGGAAGACTGGTAAAATCACAGGACTGCTAAAGGGTCTATAGACAATTTAAAAAAAAAAACAATCCGGTGCTGACAGCTCAAACTCTTCGATGTTCTTAGTGTATCTCCCTCACGAGTTCCTTTAAGTTATTCTTTCGAAGATTTTGTGTGTTATGCATTACAATTTCAATGCAATTATTTTAGTATAGATCGGACTCAAAGTATGTCGTCACGTGACAGGGAATGTGTTACGCGATCGGCTGAATCTAGTTAGACGTTGATAAGAATTATTAGACATAAATACATGGATATCAAATTTTTGTGATACTGAGAACTTTGACGAATTATCTTACACGGAATGACCGATGCATACGTTTCGTCCTTGGCAATCGGTTAACGTTAATTATCAATGGCCAGAGTGACGGCGGGTGTAAACGAACGGATACAGTAGGTTACATTTGTTAACTTTATTGTCATTATGCGTATGTATTTAAACACTAGGTAATCCCTTTGGAATATATGAGGTAAAATCTTGCATAAAATCTGCTTGTAAAAAAATGCACAGACTATAGTTCATTGCTTTAAGTAATATGCGCATTAATTATCCGTGTTCTTGGTCATTGGAAAAAAAATGTTTTAAGATATCATCATACACCTGTTGAGCTGTGTTTACAAACAGATGCTTAGATAATTTACATGTGTGTGGCTTTCTTGATGATTGCAATAAAATATAACATATATGGTCAGAGGATCTTTCGAATAGTCACAGCGTTTGAACAGAAAAGCAAACGTGTGGATGTTGCTAAAATATTTTTTGTATTTACAAAAACAAAACCAATTTCCATTCTTGAATATATTAAATGTCATTTCAATAGGATCGATACATGGAGGCGTAACGCCCTGAATCGATTACGGGGTTGTATTAAAATATGCCTGTCCTATATCGTTTTCCGGTTAATATAGGTTCTCGATGATTAATTCGTTAAAGGGTTTGTCTCGGACCCATAGTAATTTTGTAAAATTCGTAGCAATGATGATGCATTTTATAAATTGTGATTTAATTGCAGTCAATCGTGTATTTACTGCTTGTCTTTTTTTACGAATAACCAATCCTAATGCGTTGCGTAATCGATGACATCAAAATTAAATGTTTCAGTATAGTTTTAAAAAGCCATGTCAATTTACCATTGCTTCACTCCAGTTTTCGTTTTTTTTTTTTTTTTGAGTTTCCATGATGCTCCGATCCGTTTCTACATGTACTTCAGAAATAGACTTAATGCCTAATTTTGAAGTTAACACATGGTTTCCTACCATATGCTTACATAAGATACTGATTGCAAATCCACGCCTTCTTTGAAAGTGTCGAAAGTACCCCACTACAGATTTGCAGGCGTCTTGTTATCAAAGTACTTAATACTATTGAACACAAAAGCAATATGGAAATATCGCCTTCACTTTAAAAAAAATGTATATAATTTGCATGGCAAAGTTAGTGTTTTAGGGCGTTATGCTGTGATGTTATTACCTTTTAACTCGGTTACTGTTGTAGACTCGGACCCAGGATGCATTTTTCTAATGTTCGATGTTCGTTTCATGTTGCTCATAGAATTGTGGCAATGTTGAATTTCCTGAAATATAAACGTATAGTTGCCAAAATCAAAGGAATGCCCAAGTAACGCCCTGTTTTAGAGCATATAACAAGCTAAACGGTATGACGATATCGGGAGCCACTTAAGGACAGTTATCATCAGTTGTTTTCGTCAGAAATAGACTTGATGCCTAATTTTGAAGTTAACACATGATTTCCTACCATATGCTTACATTAGATACTGATTGCAAATCCACGCCTTCTTTGAAAGTGTCGAAAATATCGCACTACAGATGTGCATTCGTATTGTTATCAAAGTACTTAATAATTTGTGACGTATATAATTAAAGTTTTAATCGACTGGTAATAATGAGCACAACACCAATATGGTAATATCACATTCACTTTAAAAAAAAACTATATATTTTTAATGACAAAATTAGTGTTTTAAGGCATTATGCTGTGATGTTATCACCTTTTAACTCTTGTAGACTCGGACCCAGGCTGTATTTTTCTAATGTTCGATGTTCGTTTCATGTTGCTCATAGAATTGTGGCAACGTTGAATTTCCTGAAATAGAAACGTAGAGCTAAACGGTATGACGATATCGGGAGCCACTTAAGGACAGTTTTCATCCGCCATTCAGTAATACATTTATTGGAACACATGTTTCCTGAATACTTGTAACATACTGACATACTAACAAATGTTGCAGCACTTAGTATACTAGCATGCATTTGACTTGACATTGCCCTTGCCTATTTAACTTTGTGACATTTTTGACACATGACATTGTGAGAAGGTTATGATATTTAAATTTGATTACAATTCAAGCACAGTTTACAAAGGTATTGTCTAAATATGTTTTATAGCAAACAGTTAAGGAGTCGTGTTGCTGAAGCGTTTTTATACACAATGTTCATCTCCAATAAATAACGATGATCCGAACCTGCATTGATTACATCGGGTAGTTTGCCTGGATATTTATGAAAGGCGGATGCTATTTTCCGATGTAAACTGGATTTCTCTTCCATTGTTAGTAATTGTCACAACCGTATCACTGAAAAAATTGTTGTTTTGGGGTTAGTACGCCTACAAAAACAAATTGGCATTTGTACCAAACCTTCGGGAATAGTCGAAACAGGAATGATACCCAAACATCACATCCATGTAAGACGGGGATATTTCACATAAGAACAATGCAGAAACATAACATTTTTATAAACGGAACGATACAGAAACATGACATTCATGTTAACGGAACGATACAGAAACATTACATTTTATGTAAAACTGGGTGATTAAACACAAAATTACATCAATGTTAAACAGGGAGACTGAACACAGGGACGACACACAGACATAACATCCATGTAAAACGGAGAGAATAATCACAGGAACAATACAGAACTATAGCACTCTTGTTAAAGGAGAGACACGGAAGCATTACATCCATGTAAAATGGGGAAATAAACACATGAACGATACACAATCATTACATTCTATGTAAAATGGGAATATTAAACACAGCAACGATACAGAAACATTACATCCATGTAAAAGGAACGATACAGAAACATTACATCCATGTAAAAGGAACGATACATTAAAAAAAAAAAAAAAAAAAAAAAAAACAAACAAAAAAAAGAACATTACATCCATGTAAAACATCGCATTGTTGTCAACGTGTCACAACGTTCCCTCCATGTTCCAACCGCAACAACGCTGAAAAAAAATATAGAACACCCAAATCAAATATGCATAGATAAAGGCGAAATATTGTGATATTAAGACTTTTATGCCTATTGTGATCAGACTATTTGGCTACCTATACTAGTTTGGGTGTCCAATAATCTAGTTAATTTTATCCCCGACTGATTTATTTGCCACTGTTACAAAATGTTTCTAAGTATAAAGTCAAGAGTACTACATGTATGATGTGTTTTCAACATGTCTAGTCAAACAAATTTTACATCCGAATTCCTTCGTTAAAGTGTTGGATATCAACCGGAAGCCAACGTTTTAATTAGGAACATATAAAGTAGAACCGTGCAGAAGTCCTGATATCTAGGTACTAGACAACAGTATGAAGCTCAAATGTTTCAGTATTATAAAAGGACAGCATTTGGTACTTTTTTATTTGGTGTCCTTTCGTTGTTTCGTCCCAAGAGAACGACATTCGATGTGCCATGTCACCAATAACTTAATAATGTTATATTCATTCTTTTGAGCAATTTTATAGACTGACTCAAATATCTCATACTAATTGATCAATCATGCAATATCCAAATTGGAGATATTGCAGTAAATTTGAAGTTGATAAACAGTTGGCAAAGCTTTTAACTCACTGACCCCTGTAGTCGCATTTGAACTCAATTCAAACAATGGTCAAGTCTGCTGTCATAGTCCAGGAATGTTTGATTTGGCATCCCGATTTTACAGTTGGGTATTTTCATTATCCAGGGTTACCACCCCTCGTAGCAGGTATTCATTGTATTGCCATTTTTTTGCAAAAAATGAGAAAAGTTATCAATTGTGACGTCATATGATTTTGTGAAAACGACATTGTTTTCTCACGTTAAGAGATAACGTCACAATCGATAGCTGCTGACATGATAGACAACTCTGATTAGCGAAAAGACAGATTTGCATTATAATTTATCTTGTTCATACCTACTTTTTGACACAGTGGACCATAATTTTATTGATTTTGGTGAGTCTAAATATGATCATAGGGGTGGACGAGTTTAAGGGTATTTATAAGATATGACATTCCATATGATAACACTTAAGGATTGTTTTACATTTTTGAAATAGCATGGAATATATATTCCATGCTAATTCAAAAGTGACAAACAATCCTTATATATATATATATATATATATATATATATATATATATATATATATATATATATATATATATATATATATATATATATATATATATATATATATATATATATATAACCATTGTGCGTGAAACTGTAGTCAGCTGGTTACGAAATTAATTCTATATAATTGACTTTGCGGTGGGAGTTTTTCATTTAACGTAACAGCTAAACAGATGTGTGAGACGAGAAGTAGTACCCTTTTCTGCCCGGAAATACTAAATGAAATAAAGGTTTATTTTCTTATTTTCATATCACTTTGAAAGAAACTAGTGATATGGAAAATGTTGAATACTTATTGTCAGATTTGAATCGTGATGGTGTAGGGTTGTTAAATGTTTCAGAAGAAACGGCCGCGGCCATAGCCATGCTGCTGAATGATGACCGGTTGATTTACAACAATTTTGCGTTTGAATTCTGGTCTATTATTAATGGGATATACTATAGACAGTTTACGTGTGACTTAAGTGAAGGGAAACGGCTAATATTCTTTCACGACAACTCAACGTAGCTATTTTATTTGGCATTTTTTACCAATCAGCTGGGAACCGGGATTGCTGATTCGTACGTAACTTACGTTAGTATTTCACACGGCCTGATTTCATAGAATGTGAGTGACGAATTGTTTCTGACAATAATATCCGGTGAAGGCAGACAGATCGACCTGTTTATCATATACGCTTAACAAAGTTGCGCAGGGTCTAACTCTCTTTTTTTACTGTTCAACAGACAAGTTACAACTGTAATTACGAAGCAAAATTTCATTTCTATGGTCTGTGGTTCATGGCATAGATAATCGCGATATGGGCCGTAGGGTGTACAGGGTTCTACAGATGTAGTCTCGTGTTTCCGATTTCTTTCTGCGATTTTTGTTTGTTTCGTGATAGGCCTAATGTATGGCTTTTAAGTTTCAATATATAAGAAATAAATATCTGATATATTATCTTCTATTGATTCGTTCATGCATTCTTACGCTGAAAAAGTAAAGCGGTTAATACCCAGGTCACGTGACTGCAAATACTGACTATACACTATATCGCTCTATATACTTGTAATGAAGGGAAGCTGGTATGTAAATATAACAAAAACTCCAAATCCAAAAATGTATTTACTTAATGTTAAGTGTACAGTGAGGCTCTATAAAGGTTATATAAAACATTTAAAAACCAATTTCTTTATTAACAAAATAAATGTTTGTTACACATTTATAAGCCTAATACGAAAATACCCCTAACTGGTATATTCCATCAATACCCGACAATATCAAAATATGATCCATATAATATGTAATACCAATAATGTGATACTCGTAAATGTTTTTTTTTTTTTTTCATAAAAGATATTTTAAAATACTTTTCTATACCAATTTTAAAAACAAACTGACAGTTCTTCAAGAGTTATTTCCCTGTGTAATCTTGTACCTTACGTTTTTACGTTGACAGGTATGTGTCATTCCCATTTTTCTACCTTTCACTTCAAAATATAGGCCTATGTCTTTCTAATTGCACACATAATAATCAACAAGCTATTTTGCATTTTCCTAATGCTTTTTTTTTGTTTACTGATGTCAATGCAGTGAGAAACATTTAGTGTCATGCCATAAAACTACGGACCCTGATTCATAAATAAAATACCTATGCGTCTCCATCTCTCTCTATCAGTCTCAATTTATTTGACCTGTACATTTCACAAGATAAATCATGATTTTATTTACTTATGTTTGTCTCTGTTGCATTTCTCTAATGTATCCACGATATGCGATAGGTCGAAAATTAAGACAAAATGAAATATCGTCCTTCTGGAGTCAAGTATTTAAAAGACACACTAAACCTCGTGTTTCGGGCAAAACAACGAATCATCGAATCTTGTCACAAACAAACAAACAATAAACAAATAAATAAACCGAAACGACACAAATCAGTCACCATAGCCTAGAAATCCATGTTCAGTGATAATTCTGGTGATTTCTACATTTTGCAAAAGTATGCCGTTTAAGAAAATTGCTGAGAGAGAGAGAGAGAGAGAGAGAGAGAGAGAGAGAGAGAGAGAGAGAGAGAGAGAGAGAGAGAGATTTCGGCGCAAAAAATATTGTGTATTTGATTTAGTGCACACACATTTAATGGGTTATAGACTTAATAGCGGAACATTGAATTCCCGAAATTATATTTTTTTTAGTTTCGGTGTGTATAAAGAATGTCAATATGGAGAAATTTTAGCGTTGCCCTTGAATTAGCGCAATTACTTGAGTAAGAAAGGAGGTAATATTATAATACCGCTAAAATAAGTACACGCACAGTTGTTAGAAACAGACAAAGATTCTTTACTACAAAATTTATGATACACCTGGAGTTTATAAGTATACTTGTTTTGTGTATCATTCCATCTGTCTATCATATCTATTTTTCTATCTATCTTTATGTCTATTTGTTTATCTATCTCCTCTGGTTCGAATCATCCCGCTAGGGTCATTTCGAATTAAGTGGGAAAGCTTGCCAGTTTTCTTGCGGAAGGTCGGTGGTCTTGTTGAAAGATTGTTGAGTATGGCGTAAAAAAGAAAGAAGAAAGAAGTTTATCTATCTATTTACCTATCTATCTATCTGTCTATCTATCGACCTACCTTTCGATATATCTGTCTGTCTACTTCTTCCTGTTTTATATTCATATTGTATGGACTCATAATTTTTTCCACACACACACACACACACACACACACACACACACACACACACACACACACACACACACACACACACACACACACACACACACACAAATATATATATTGCATTGATTTCAAAATACGTATGTTTCGTTTGTCATTATTTTATCAGTAAGCTTAGAAAGCCGGCCTGGCTCAGTCGGTAGCGCGCTCGACTCTTAATCGTGAGGTTCCAGTCCAGACATAATTACATATATAAGTGTGTGTGTGTGTGGGTGGGTGGGTGCGTGTGTGTGTGTGTGTGTGTGTGTGTGTGTGTGTGTGTCTACATGTCTATTTGTTTATCTATCTACCTCTCTATCCATCTATCTATCTATCTATCTATCTGTATATCTTTCCATCGATCTATCTATCTATCCTATCTATCTATCTATCTATCTTTCTATCTATCTATCTATTTATTTATCTACCTATCTATCTATCTATCTACTTAACAATGTCTGTCTGTCTATCTGTCTACATCTGTTCATCATTGTACCTGTCTGTCTATTTATTTATTATTTATCTATCTGTGTATCTACCCGTTTCCCTATTTATCTACCTAATTGTCTTCCTGTTTACAACTATCTGTCTGTCTGTTTATTTACATGTTTCTTTCTATCTATCTACCTGCAATTTTTATATAGCTATCTACCTATCAATATGTCTACCTGTCTGTTTATGTATCTGCCTTTCTATCTACTTATCTGTCTACCAATCTGTTTGTCTATCTATCCGTCTGTATATCTTATCTGTCTACCTATCTCTCTCTGTTTATCTATCTACATCTATCTTACCTAACTAAATGTCTATCTATCTATTTACCTGTATGTCTATCTATCTATCTACTTAACTTTATGTCTGTCTGTTCATCTGTGTATCTTTCTATCTACCTGTCTGTCTATATATGTATCTACAAACCTATGTCTATCTGTCTACCTGACTACATCTTTGTTTATTTACCTACCTGTCTGTCTATCTACCTAACTATATGTCTCTATTTATATTTCTGTCTGCCTTTCTACCTCTTTATTTATCTACCTGTCTGACAATCTTTTTATCTGTCTAACTATATTTCTGTCTGTTTATCTGTTTGTTTATCTATCCACCTGCCTGTTTTTATCAGTAAAACATGTATCACACAGGGTTTTTGGTTTCTTATTTTTATAAATAGTATTCGTAGAGAAAATACATGCGTCATTCTGGGATATAGCAGATTACATGTATAAGCGATGTTTTGAGTTAATTTCAATAAATACATTATAGCGCCACATCCAAAATATATAATGTATATTCTCAGAGACCGAGGCGAAGTTAATACTAATACTTCATAAAGTTGTGACGGTAATCGAACGTTCCAGAAAGATCATCAATATTTTTTTTATTATTTTTTTTTTGGAAAACGACAATAATTTTTTCCGAGTCTCGGTGATTTCCGGGGGTCGGTGGGTAAACAGCAGATAAACTTAATTTTATTTTAGGCCTAATACGTCGGATAATTTATAAAGATATCTGTATTTCATTACATAAGTTAAATTATTTTGAGTAAAAATGAAACAAAAATCAAATGGATATATACCATGCCGTAGGCCTATTCTGCGCCCCTAAGCTCTAATTATTGTATCAATAAATTAAGGTGTTTGAAAAACAAATTGTTATTATTTACACATGTGAAGTCATCTTTCAGCAATTAATTAATACACCTTTCATTACTGTGTGTGCTGAATCAAAAAAAAAAAAAAATCATAGATATAGGTCATCGTCAGAGATCCCGAGTGGAAAGTGTATAGATTGTTTCAAGAAGTGTTACTGATTAATTTGACAAAATATATAAACACCAATTTGTCTTTTAAAATTTCAGCAAAATGGCGTCTGAAATCGACTGCTGAGAATATTGCCATGGTTGGTAAATAATAAATATTCAGTTCATTTAATGTATGAAAAAAGAAAAACATGACAAAAATAATTAATTTTGGCTCAAATCGTAAAGTATTTTTTAATGTATGATATTGATAAATACTATTTTAGTGCCTTCGGATGATTTGGGCAGTATCTGAAACCTCGACACAGCAGCAGACGGTCTCTTAAACCATGTCCATTCTCTATAAATATTGCGTGGTGACCATCTAAAGTTCACCACAGTAAGAAAGAGATGCATCTAAGGTTAACTGGAACCTAATTTATAATGTTAATTACGCAAAAGGTAAAAAAAGGTAAAATACGTCATTTGAAAGATAAAAAATCAATCGATGATTTTTTTTCTTTTACAAACAGTTAAGGTTATATGACGAGTGTGAATGTTCATAGGTTAAATAGTGTTGCAGTAAAATAAACGTGTCTATGTCGACTGCGATGTTGATGTGTGAGCAGGGCAGTTCTGTTTCTGCCTCTACAAAAATATTACTTTTGAAGAATAGATTAATAAATGAATGAATAGGTCTAACAAAATAAGTAGATAAATAAGTAAAATAAAAACTTAAAATAAATCTGACTATTATATTAATATATTTATACATGTTTGTACACTTACTTGAGCAAATGTCTATTTCTATTCTGTCCCCAACAGATCAATCGTTATATTTCAGTTGCAAATTCAACATCCAAGCAGATGGCGACAGATGACATTGTCTTGTGTTTTGTTGTCGACTCGGAACTTCCGAAGGTCCGTCGGTAATTTATTTATACCACAAGTATAGTGCATCCTTCGGTAAAATAATCCAAAACAGTCATACTGGTTTTTTTTTCGACCACTTGATTGTGACATCATTGTGAAAGTGATGACGTTGGTGCCTTAGTATAAAAATCCACGTGAGAAAACCCTTAAAATCTGTTTTTGTTATCTACACAATTTTGAAATAAATAAACTTTATAAAACATTATGTTTGAAAATATATCAAACGTGAAATACAGTCTGAAATTATTCTTCCATTGAACAATCACATCAATACATGAGAAGGGCTTAAAATGATATGATTGTTGTTGCTAAATGCTTTAAGTTCTTTTTTTTTGTATTCTTGTTTTGATAGTTTCTAGTGCAATACAATATTTTTAACCAACACATGACCGTCGATAGTCAGCAGAATTCTGCTAGGGACCATTCAGTAATTCAAGTAGCAACACGTGTAATTACCTAGTATCACGTCCTATCATGCACAAAAACCTCCGCCCATTTATGATTTTATGGGCTGTGTCCGTTGAAATTTTGGTACAAGTCGACATTCTTTTATTTTCTTTATATATTTATATATAAGAATGGAGTGGTAATATTTGTATAAAGAAAATAAAAGAATGTTGATGATTGCTTGCATCTCAATTCACAAGAGTTATTTCCTTTGTTGGAAATCTCTGTGTTTTTGTATAAGATATGAGTTATTTCCCTTGTCGGAAATATTTTCTTTGTACTAATTTGTTAAAAGTAAAAGTAGTTGCAGACTAGTTTTTATGTTATAATTTCGTATTTATTTTATTATTTATAATCATATCAATGGCAGCATTGCCTGTTAGTGTCATTTTCTGTTCATCAACTGGATTTTCAGGGAATATTAGCTTCATTGAATGCATGTGCTAAAATGGATATTAATATGCTCTCTCTCTCTCTCTCTCTCTCTCTCTCTCTCTCTCTCTCTGTATCATTCTTGGCGCATATGAACTGCCCAAAATCCACCGAACATGATGACACAATTGTAAAGCAAGGATAAGCATGGACACCCATTTTATCATAAATATTCTCTTCTGTATGTCATGGGACAAAAATCGTCATTGTGACAACTTATATCGCTTTAAGAAGTCCAAATGTTTACTAGTCAACATTGTAATACCAGTCTTTCAAACAATTCATGGTTTCCCCGAATTTTGTTATTTTTGACAATTCCTGATTTTTTCCTGAATTTTCAAGACAAACTCCTGAATACTCGTGATGGGCCTCCCTTACACAAAACAAGACCTGGTGTAAAAAAGTTACTTGCTTATTATAACTAAACGTTATAGATATCATATATATTTGTATACATTATGTATTATATGTTAGTTTTCTGTTCAACATTCTATTGTGACATATTTATCCCCCCTCCACCCGGCTGTGTTTGGATGGTCTGTCTACTTATTTGTGCATTTGTTTGTCCGGAATGCCGTCCCGCTTACATCTAAAGAGCAATATTTCAAATTTGGATTGTGGTACAGTAACCAAGCTTAGACTGTAAGTTTATCTAAGTGTTGCGCACACTTCACTTACATCACATGCCTCTGGGGGTAAGCTGGGGTCAAAAACATTGTTGGGACCGAGGGCATTTGTGTTTCACAAATACATCTTGTTTCTATAGATGCCACAGCAACCAACATTCAGATTATTGTAAAAAGTCATATTACTGGCTTATTTTTTTTTTTTGGAGGAGAGGGAGGCATCCATTTGTGTGTGTGTGTGTGTGTGTGTGTGTGTGTGTGTGTGTGTGGGTAGGTGTGTGTGTGTGTGTGTGTGTGTGTGTGTGTGTGTGTGTGTGTGTGTGTGTGTGTGTGTGTGTGTGTGTGTGTGTGTGTGTGTGTGTTTGGTACTGTAATTTTTTTTAAGTAAAAATTTCTGATCATCTCATGATTTTCAGCTAAATTACTTCCTGGTTTCCGGATTTTTTAAAGCCAAAAAGTGCTTGACAGACTGAAATTATAAATGGACGACATCTGACATAAGACGATCACAAAAAGTCAAAATATGCATTTTACCCAAGTGAAAAGTATCCATTACGGTGACGAATTCAACGGTGACGTACCTTACACCTTGTCCGCTCGGTGAAAACAATTATTCAATCCGCCATCCCTCTATCTTGAAATCCACTCTCGGCACGTATTGTCGCCGCCGACAATACGTGCCGTGGGGCGACAGTATATGCAGTTTAAGATCACACATACTGTTGCCAACGACAATATGTACACGGGCGACAATATATGCAGTTTGAGATTATACATATTGTTGCCGCCGACAATACGTTCAGAGGCGACAATATATGTTGTTTGAGATTATACATATTGTTGCCGCCGACAATATGTACACGGGCGACAATATATGTTGTTTGAGATTATACATATTGTTGCCGCCGACAATATGTGCAGGGGCGACAGTATATGCAGTTTAAGATTACACATATTGTTGCCGCCGACAATACGTTCAGAGGCGACAATATATGTTGTTTGAGATTACACATATTGTTGCCGCCGACAATATGTACACGGGCGACAATATATGTTGTTTCAGATTATATATATTGTTGCCGCCGACAATATGTACAGGGGCGACAATATATGCAGTTTGAGATTACACATATTGTTGCCGCCGACAATATGTACAGGGGCGACAATATATGCAGTTTGAGATTATACATATATGTTGCCGCCGACAATATGTACAGGGGCGACAATATATGCAGTTTGAGATTATACATATTGTTGCCGCCGATAATATGTACAGGGGCGACAATATATGCCACAACGCACCTATCATTGTGGATGTATTCCCCGGAATGTTTGTGGATTCGGAAACTTAGCCATTTTTCAGTAGCAACATACATATACCTACCCGTTTTGTGTAATCAACTCATATAACAATTTTCGAAGTACAACGTTGAATTTTTTTGTAATGATCCTTCAACAATTTAGAAAACCACAGTTTTTAACATTTTTAGAAATATGTTAATACATCTTTAAATAAGTAAATTGCAAATGTTGTTTTACAAATCATTGGGTTTTTAAAAAATCTTCATGTGGTTACCATGACAACCAAATATAATTTTCAAGTCAAAATTTCTTTTTTACAAACTAATGCAATACATTTTCTGAAAATTTTGGTAAAAAGCTGATTCCACCCATTTCCAATATTTTTTTTTTAACTTGTTTGACAATCGTTGTAGTATAAATACATTTTATACCATAACCGACGATTTTTTCGCAGACATACGAATACCTACCATTATTTCACACTTGTTGGCGTAGTCTACCAGCTATATATGGATTTGTAATTAATTTATTTTTAGTTGGAGGGCGGTATAATAATCACGTTTGACTCATAACGCCACATTATATTCAACGAAGATTCACTTTTGCCTGTCTGTAATTTTTCCCTTTTTTCCACAGTAAAATTACTCGAGGAGAAAGTTATTTTATTGAGAATGTGGATGAGAAGTTGCTGTTATATATCGAGTTATCCTCGTGTGAGAGCATCGAACATTTTGTAAAATATGTACAAGCACCCCAACAACAAAAAGTTGAAATCATAAGTGGAATGCTGTATTCAGAAATGTTAGAAGCCAAGGTCTAAATATTCATTTTTTATTTCACTACACGATAGTATTTTTATATAACTACACGAAATGTCTTTTTCAAGAAAGGAATATATACCACCAAGATTCAAAATATTTTCCATCAACTTAAATGATCCATTATGTTTATTCGGGGCATAATAATCCCCTGTGAATCATAAGGAAACGTAGCGTTTAGTGGTATTCTAGATGTGATACATTGGGTATGGAAACAAAAGATCTGTCTCAGCGTCTGTTTTGCGTGCAGAAAAGGAAAAGGAAATCAGACCTACAGATACCATATGTTCTACACGAGTCAAGGGTATTTTTAAAAATGATCCATTGTGTTTATTCGGGGCATAATAATCCCCTGTGGATCATAAGGAAACGTAGCCTTTAGTGGTATTCTATATGTGATACATTGGATATGAATACAAAAGATCTGTCTCAGCGTCTGTTTTGGTGTAGAAAAGGAAAAGGAAGTCAGACCTACGGTTACCAAATATGCTACACAATTAAAGGACAAGTTTGAAATTGTGTTTATTCGGGGCATAGTGATTCCCTTGTGGGTGACAAGGCAACATAGCCTTTAGTGGTATTCTAGATGTGATACATTAGATATGCATACAGAAGATCTGTCTCAGAGTCTGTTTTGTGTGTAGAAAAGGAAACCAGATAGTCGACACGATTCAAGGACAATTTTACAAATGATCCATTGTGTTTCGGGGCATAATAATCCCCTGTGGATCATAAGGCCACATAGCCTTTACTGGCGTTTCAAACACCCTACAATCATCAACAGTTTCAGGAATTTGGTTTAACAAATAATCCATGTCTGTCAGCAAGATTCAAATTTCGTTTGGTCGGGACATAAATACCCCTTGGATCTTGTTTTAAATTGTTACGAACGATTCCAGTTTTGTATCAATGGAATGTTCCATTGTGCGCTGGGGCATAATAATCCCCTTTGGATCATAGGGCCACATGATCTTTACTGTTTGTTTTTTTATGTGTATCAATAAATCACGAAAAAAATTCATGGTTTTTACAACAATGGAGTTAGTGTTCAAATTTATACAAGTGATTCATGCGAGGAATATACACACAGATCACAATGTAGACCTGGAGAGGGTTATGTCATCTACAAAACAGATTTGAATACGAAATAGTAGGATAATGAAACGAAACTTAGAGATAGCAACGTTCTGACAGGATTCAAGAATGTTTTTTTTTTAAATTGACCCATTGTGTTTCGGGGCATAATAATCCCCTGTGGGTCATAAGGCCATATAGCCTTTACTGGAGTTTACAATGTGCTACATTGGATTATGTTACTAACAATATCCTTAAGTGGGACTATAAGAGGCAGCTACAACCGACGTAATTGGTAAGTACATCTTGAATATATTTTAGATAAGTTAGAAATTAATTTTGCTATTTTGGTGTCCCCAAAGTGAACGTATTAAACATTAGGATTTTCGTTCACACACGAGACGGCTATTTTGAAAATTGTCGTATGAGTGCTTGGCTATTTCATTTCGATGTGACATCCTGTACTATTTTTTTTTTAAATTCTAAAACCATCCAAATCTTTAGCTATTTTTATTTTGTGTCTTCGAAATGCAGACGAAATACTGTTAGGATCGATTTCCTTTTACCTGGAATCCGTTTGTATGGATGTGATGAGAATGACAGTCAATTAAACACACAATCTGTCCAACATGACTTACGTCACTTAAAGCGTTTGAATGACAAGATCAAAACTTGATGCCCGAAACAGTAAATTCTAAGTAGAGGGATAAGTGTCAAGGATCATTTGGGGTCTGCGTTTGGATATATAGGGCTCTAATCCTATTTTTAGCGCAAATAAGTTTAGAAACCTCGGTATAAAAAGGTTCAGCCAGAAATTTTACCCCTAGTTGATGTGAAGCTATTTCTGGCTCATGTACACACCCTAAGCCAAAGAAACTTCGCTCTCTAGGGCTAAACTACGGCATATTTTTTTCTCAGACGACTTACACCGTTGTGACATAATAAATCAAGGTTTTTTAAAATTAAAATTTTGATACTTTTCTAGCCTTTAAACTTTGAATGGAGGCTGATATTAGAAATGTCGAAACATACAAAAATAATTGTTTTGGAGAGGACTGCCTGGGGTCTTTATTGACATTACAAGGTAATAATCGTATAGCAAAATTGTTCTTATTTTAAAAGGTATATTAAAAATTTGATAGAAGCATCAGTTGAAGATGATATAGTTCAAAGTACCCTACCCTTTATTAGCCCTACCCCGTGGAAGTGCGAACGTTCATTAGAAATGTATTCGACCCAGTTTTAACATCCTTTAAGAGGAAGAAGGACACCAGGTCATGTGACCAGAATGTCAATCTGTAATCTTAACTGGAACTGACGTTGACAATGTAAACGTACATGGCAGAGGAATTGAATGTATACCCCAAAGACAGAAATTGGATGGCAAATTCACACCAGGAATAAAAAAAGTTGTTCTTTGTAAATAAAATGATAAAACAGTTTTTTAGCGTCTTCTATAAACACACCTTCACATCTGACATCCTTTGTCCCTGACTTTTTTCTAGGTGAAGACACATTTTGACATAAATTGTCATTGTTTTCTTATTGTACATGGTATTTTTGTGAAACTTACAGAAAATGTTCATTTTGATCAGCTGGATCGCCCAGTCAGGATAAAGGTCGAACTCAATGTCAAATGATAATACAGTCTTTCCTTAAACATATTTTTTTTTTAAAATACTCAATTTTTGGATACTTCAATGTGCCATTTCTTTGCTATATACCCACAACTTGTTCTATTGAATCAACATATTTTTGAAAAAAGGAAAGTTATTTCATTGACATTCACTTCATATCAGTTGTTTTCCATATGTTTATAAAACACAGAACTTGGTAATAGAATATAAACTCTTCAAAAATGAAAAAAAAATTAAACTGTCAAAAAAATAAATGCAATGGTAGGCTAAGAATTGAATTAAGAACATTTTCAGAGCTTGCTATCTGAACTATGTTTTAATGACTTCAACATAATGGAAACCTAGTGCGTCATTCAACCCTTTCAACCCTACAGACCATAATAGAACGGTCCTAACTAATAGAAAAGAGCATACAATTCAAATATTCTGGGATGAAAGGGTTAAAAAGGTCTCTTTTTAAGATCTCCTTCCCATTTCTTCTACATTGAACATAGATAGGAAGGACTACTCCAAACTTTTTTTTTTATAATTTTTCTGCCCCTTTCTGCCGACTCTGTACAATGATCACACGCGGTTTTATCACAATGATGCATGTAAACACAAATACTGATATTATCAAAACACACAAACCTCATTTAGTAGTATTTTAATGCAGACAAGCACTGCTTCTAATAATACTCAAATCTGACATTTTTCACGATTTTTTAAAATCATACCTCTTTTGATACACATGCAGTCAATTAAAGTAGGCTTCCGAAAAGTATATGTTGATGTGCATTTCAGAGAGTAATGTTACCATGGAAACCAGGTTGAAATGAAACATTGAACAATTAAAAAATGGATTATTTAAAGAAAAGTATACGTATATGACATAAATACAAAAATAATATTCTCTGTATTGCAGACACTTTTCTAGTGGACCAGAAAATTATAATTATAAAATAGTTACCATCTGGATATCTGATCCACGGCTGTAGTCATACTTTTCTAAGATTCTTGTTATTGCCCCCAAATCTCTAACTGACAGTTTATTCTTTGAATAGATATAACATGCCTTATTGCACTCACAGCACCTCTTCACACTCCTAACATTCTGTGTAACACGTCAAGAGTTCCCCGTGCCCTGTAAAGATACCATGGAATATATTTCCATTCAATGCATGTAACAAAATACTACTCATCACTTTTTATCATACATTTTAATAGTACTCAAAAGATGAACATTGCATGTATGATACATTAAAACCATAACAGCTGTATTTTGCTACGAGATGACATGGAAAAAACTATTTGATATTCCCTATATAACATAATATTAATGTGTTGCCTAAAAGTAAATACCTGTATCTGTTCACCAACAGCTGTCACTTAGGTTATTGCTGATAAAGGCTAATCCATTTCTGTAGTACCTTTTCTGACCAAGTCAACTAAATATTTATAATGTTGTTTGTCATCATCCCTAACTAAAGGACCTGGAATCCATAATGAATCAATTGATCCTCGTTTTGGACAACTGCAACTTATGGCTTCATACTTTTTTATTTGAAACAGGTAATCAGCAAGACATTTTTGGTACCCCTGTAAAGAATAAATAACACAAAATACACCAAAATATCTATTTCTAATCACATTGTTAACTGTTATGCATGTAGTAAGCTATTCAGCTTATCCAAAGGGGTCGTCAAAACTGAATTCATAAGATATGTATGGCGGTGTAATTTTGGTGAAAAAGAAGACTTTATCTTCAAATGTATGATAGATAGACAGAACGTGAAAGAAGCAAAAATGTTCATTACGCAAAGATCTACAAAAAAGTCGATAGGGCTAAAATTGTCAGCTCACCCCTTATAGAAGTTATTTCCCTTTAAAGTGCATTTGTCATGTTTTGGATGCTTTTTGATATTATCTTGAAATGTATGATAGATAGAGAGAGCGGGAAAGAGAGCAAAAATGTCAATGAGACTTCATCAGTTGAGCTCCAATTTGAAAAGTATGTTTTTTTTTTTCTAAAGTTATAGTGGTGTCATACAAGGCCAAATGATATATCTAAACGTATAGCCGACATCTTCTAAAAGTAACCACTGTAAAAAAAATGACTATTTAGCTTTAGAAAATTTTCGAATTTAACTGGTGTTAACAGTGCCAAAAATTTCCTTAGGATAAGATGAACAACTTGTACCGATATACCATGTACTAGGTTTATGTATACCCCCGGGGACTCAAACGGTCCACCAGCAGTGGCAACGACCTAGTGGTTATAAATATTATAAACATAATACCAAAGTTATAATGCTCAAGACGATATCGTTTCTGTCAATAAGACTTCATCAGTTAAGCTCCAATTTGAAAAGTATATGCTTTTTCTAAAGATGAAGTGGTGTCATACAGGGCCAAATAATATATCTAAACGTATAGCCGAAATTCGTCTAAGAGTAACTACTGTAAAAAAATGAGGTTTAGGAAATTTTCGAATTATAATGGTGTTAACAGTGCCAAAATATTCCTTTAGTATAAGATGAACAACTGAAATAAATGAATTTAGATATATTTTTAACAACACTACAGTTATAGTTTAACCTTTTCACCTGAATATCGGAACGGTACGTTCTATTCTATTGTTTATGACCATTTTATTATGATCTGTAGGGTTGAAAGAATCGTGGCCAAAACAAATGTGTAAGACGATCTTTTCTGTCAATCATTTTTTTTTAAATTAAAGCAGCATTAGCTCATTTAGGAATATATATTTTTTTGGAAATAGTGTAATAATCATGAAACGATAGTATACCATAAATCACCGGACGATACGAGTACCCGTCGAAAACAGAGTACAGATGCCAAAAAAATCGTTGATATTTTTAGTGCTTATATTGTTACTGAGAGAAAACATGGCGTCTGATTACTTTTCAATCATCTTGCTGGTTGAGTGAAGTTACAAGGAAAAATCTCACCCAGGACGAATCGTACCAAGACAAAGACGTAGACCGACTGATGATTTATTTATTTATTTATGTATTTGTTTATTGTTGCTTAACGTCATATTCAAAAATATTTCACTCATATGGAGACGTCACCAAATGCCAGTTAAGGGCTTCAAATTTTGACCTATGCTCGGCACATACTGTCATTGAACAGTGATGGTTATTTAACGTGTAGACACTTACTGTGACACGGGACCTCCAGTTTGTACTGACTCAGGAAACCAATCTGCCGCCGGGTGAACTAGAACTTACGAATTCACAATCCACAATCGAGCGCGCGACAAACCTTACCCAATAATTACTACAAAAATACTTTTGTACTACCATATTTTGATATCACATATAAGATTTCCTATATTCATGTTTAAAACAATGACGTCATACTATTGGTGGGATTCCATGATAAAAATGTGGAGGATATAGATTTATATGGAGTAGTCATATACAGATTAAAACAAAAATGTCCTTGCATCATACTTACTTATCTTATACTAAAGAAATATTTCGCTGGGATTGTTTTAAGATTGTCATTTTTAGAGTGGGTATTAGATATATTTGGCAATACATTTAGGTTTATTATTTGGCCTTGCATGATACCACTACTTATTGTCTGAAACATATTTATCCTTTAAATCGAGCTCATCTGTAGAACTGATGAAGCTTCCCGTGTACATTTGATTATCCAGGGTCCGGCACCATGTAACTTGGGAATTCACTCAAGTCTGAGAATGTTCTCAACTTGGCCTGCTCAGCCAATCAGATTTCAGGATTAACGAAAGTTGAGTAACATGTTTAGACTTAAGGAATTCTTAGATTTTATGGTGCCAGGCCTTGGTGATATTTGGAAATGATGAGTAATGATGTCACAGTAAGCACAGGACAAAACCCGGTCCGGCGGGGTGACGTTTTTAACATTGCAAACGCTCATCTCCACGGAATTGGTATTATGATGAGTCTTGAATAAAATATTTTTAAAAAAGTTACTCAACAACTCCAGTAAGATATTATGCTTTTATGGGTGCCGTTATGAACATTTTCAAGTTCCGAATTAATATCAACACATGCCAAATATATTATTTCCAAGTGCCGATTCATCCACACCAAGTGCCAATTTCGGGAATACCGTAATGACTCAGTGCCAATTTAACTTGGGTACGAGTTAACCAGCAAAACTATAAATAGACACCGAAGTAATCGGACTATTTTGGCGGTTTTATTTTATTATTAGTTTTTGTTGTTGTTGTTGTTTTCTTCAATGAGATTACTAAAGTCGCATAATAACGCGAAGTAGATGTGTAAATGGTCTCAACATGAAGAACAATTGCGAATCCCAAACGGGATAAGACCAGGTTTCCGGAATGAGTCAGCGTCTTCTGCTGACATGCCACACCCGTTGCAAACGTTCGAAATTTTTCTAGTCAAATTTGGTGAAAAGGTCAAGTTGGTGATAAGGTCAAGTTCGATGAAAAGCACGATTGGTGAAACGGATCACTGTCTATGGCCGTGCTCCAGAATACTATCTAATATTTCTGAGAGAGGGGCTTCATAATGTTTAACAAGATCCCCGCATCGACCATAAAACTTTTTTTAACGATGACTCCAAGCGTACAACTTTGTGTAAGTATTTAATTGGCATGTCGTCTCTCTCTCTCTCTCTCTCTCTCTCTCTCTCTCTCTCTCTCTCTCTCTCTCTCTCCTCTCTCTCTCTCTCTCTCTCTCTCTCTCTCTCTCTCTCTCTCTCTCTCTCTCTCTCTTAAAAAAAAACAAAACACAAAAAAAAAACATTCATGAGAAGAGAAGGGTCTGGCATAGCGTATAAGTTGTGAAATGAAAACGCCATAGGCAGGAGAAGATGTTAAAATAATCACGGAAATAGTAAATAAAAATGTCTATAACGTTTAATACCCAACACCGAAGAAAGAAAATGTATTTCATTTTGAGGTAGTATAGCCTGAATTTTTTTTATCAAAATAAAAAAAAAACATACGTAGAGTCGCTGACCATTAAAACATTACGATGCATAGAACTTTGCCTATACATTTAATACCCAATGTTTGCTTAAAAACTTTTTTGTACGTTATAATAAATAGTTCCAAACGAATAATTACTATTAATACTGATATCAATTTCACCGATTGTTTTGACGTAAAACGTTAGTGTATATACTATCAAAACAATGTTCTGTATTATGTATTCAATATTAACAAAATCAATATTTCCATACAGGAAGTTTGGCAGTTGGAATAACACTAGTGTTTTACGCCTTTTCAGTTATAAAATGGCTGAATCATGAAGAGCATGGTTACATGGTGCCCTCGAACCTGCGATGATCAGCAGTGAGATACTCCATGGTTCAAAGCGCGACGCACTTACCACTCGTCCATGGAGGAGGCCCCTCCATTTAGGGAACATATTGTTTATAGATATAGAT
>BROG01001558.1:0-43083 GCA_030159075.1 Atrina japonica | reverse complement strand
GTTTGAATCCCAATACCGAATCGTACAAAGACTCTAAGGTAAAAATGAAGAAATATCACTGGATAATCGAGGCTTAGAATACAATAAATTGGTTGTAAAAATGATAACAATGTGAAGAACAATTGTGAATCCCAAAAAGAAAGAGATGGGGTCAGGTGTCCAGAAAGAGTCAGTGTCTCCTTTGGCATATCATACCCGTTGCAAATGTTACATGAAAATTCCTCGTGTTCAGTGAAAAGGTCAAGCTCAGGTTTAAAATCTGATCGATGAAATGGAGTCACTGTCGCTAGTCGTGCTTTCTTATATTCTTGGGAGGGGGAAAAGAGAAGTGACTGTTCACTGGCCAAGCACTCTGCATTAGAAGAACAATTCACGGGATGTCGGATGAAACTTGAAACCGACAGGCGTGGCACGTTAAATAACCGTCACTTCATTTACATTATTCCATAGCACAGATCAAAATTTATTATACTACATAACAGTAAGAAACCCATGTATATGAAACAGTCTCGACTAGCCGTTAAACGACAACATAAAACCGAACGAACTCTCAACATTCAAAGCTGCGTTTTTATTTCCGGGGAGAAAATACAAAACGTTTCAAAGTGCGACATTTGACATGTTCTGTCAACTTCAAAACTCCCGAGACACTCATTTTCTTGCAAGGCATTGCAACAGATGTTATAAACTGCTTATTTTTTATTTTTTCTCAGAATATTTTTTCACGATATCGTAATTAGTGACTCGGGTTATGACTTATGACCTACAAATTCGTCATAGTGTACACATATTTAAACACTTATATATACTACTATTCATAACCAATGCATTTTGCTATATCGATTTTATATGAACAGATATATATATATATATATATATATATATATATATATATATATATATATATATATATATATATATATATATATATATATATATATTTATTCCATTTATTTGACAAGGGTTTTACATTATCCTCTACAACTCCACCTTGCTAGGGAGAATGAGGAAGAATAATTGATAATATTAAGTTCATTATTGGTTACAAACAACACATTACTGCTCTCTCTCTCTCTCTCTCTCTCTCTCTCTCTCTCTCTCTCTCACACACACACAACACACACACACACACACACACACACACACACACAATTAAATACAGTTAAACAAACAAAACAAATGCCAATGCAAAAAGACAGGTAAACAATCAAACACAATGTAACGTTAATAAATTTCTGTTGTATTACATATAAAACATTTCTTTTTTCCATCATTTCAGGTTTTGTTTGCAAGACAGTATTTTATGACAAAATTTCAACTTGAATATTTTGTATCTTTAATCATGTAATTCTGAGTATTTGAACCAAATTGAATCAGTAAGTATATCAGAAGACTCTATTTCATGTTTCCAAGGTATTAAACCTATAGGTCAGTTATGTTTGTTTTATAGCTTAGTTATAAATTGGCATATATATATATATATATATATATATATATATATATATATATATATATATATATATATATATATATATATAGCACACTTTCGAGTAAATATAGAAATAGATCACGATTGTCCATTAAGGCCAACTGATACATTATGGTTCCTCAATAATAAAAGTACATGTTTATGAAATCAAGCAATATGAATTGAATTCTTCTGAACTGTCACCTGTCTTCGCATTGGACACAATATATCTACATTCGCACATCCTTCTGTTGTATCAGGTTAAAACAAATATATGAATATTCATTGACATATTATAATCGAAGGCCTTCGTAGCCGAATGGTTAAAGCATCGCGCTTTAAATCAGGAAGTCTCACTTCTGGTCAGCGCAGGTTTACTTGTCTTTTCCCGAGTTTTCGGATTCTCTCCTCCAGCATTAAAAATTGATTCCCGCCAAAAAAACTGAAAAATTGTTGATTGTGGCGTAAAATACCATCCAATATAAAACAAATAAAAAACACATATGCAAATATAAAACATCTACGTACCTTTAAGATGTTACCCAGAGTGCATTTAGTTACTGTAAACAGTTTGTCGTTCCGAACAACAATTTGTTCTATGGAAAAAATGTGTATGTACCTTATAAAGAAGGTTCGAAGTTTGAAACTGATCATAAATAACAGCTGGTAAAGATATGAAATTACATTTATCTAAATAAACGTATTGTTATTGTGTTTTTGCCGACGCTTTAATTGAAGTTTTTGGAATCTATTACTTTTCTTGTCATTTGAAGATTTTAGGATACAATTTGGATATCTCAATACATATATATTATTAACAATACCAAGGATACAGTTTTTAAAAAACCCCACAACAATAATAAAATTTTATTCAGTACATGTTGTACCTGAAAACACGTATCAGGTAATTATGCAGAGTGTTGAACATGTGGCGTTCTATTATCCATTTTGTCCGTGTCGATAAGTCGGTGTTTTTAAGATCCGACACCCTAGCTAAATTCACTACATAGACCACAAAATTGGAAAACATAGGTGGAAATTTACAATACTATACACAATTCACTGTAATGTCTTGGGAATCCATTATATATATATATATATATATATTACATATTATATAAATATATAAAAACAAATATTAATAATTAGTTTCATATATTGTATATTATATATTATATATATAATATTAACGGATATATATTATATATATGGTTAAATATCATAATGACTAACAATTATAAATAGCATAAACACGAGCACACACACACCACTTCGGGCAATCACACAAACACACGCATGCAAACACACACAAAGTATTTGCCGGATAATCGAAGAAATGCTACATATCATTTTGGAAAAACTTCTTGTTTCATGTTAATTTTTATTACACACACACACAACACTTGAATAATATGTAACATTTCTTCCATTCTCAGTTGTGTGTGAGTATTTGTCTGCATGCGTGTATTTGTTCGTTTTTATGCTATTTTAATTGTTATGTCCCGATGAAGGGACAGGTCGTCCCGAAAATTTGACTCTCATTTTGTCCGTGTCGCTAGTCATTTTAGTGCTTTATATATTCTTTTTTTTTACTTGTATCTGTTGTTTAGATCCGACACCCTAGGATATATAGTGTTGTTGGTTTTAATGCTTTGTATACACACCACACTGGTAACTATAATGTCACACACACACACACACACACTATTCAAGCGAATTTACACACACAAAAACTAACAAAAGACCTATATATATATATAAAATATTACTAACGAGCGGCGTGAAGGCTATATATATATATATTATATATATTGTAAGGCTCAGGTTTGAATCCCAATACCGTTTTCGTACAAAGATATATATGTGTGTGTGTGTTGTGTGTGTGTGTGTGTGTGTGTGTGTGTGTAATATATGTAATATATAATTGGTTTGTTTGTTTGAAGTTTTCCGCCACACGTAGACCACAAACTGGAAAACATTCTCACAAAATAAGTTTAAAGGAAACTTCGTTAACTACAGGTAACTACAGGTGAAATACTTCACTATCAAAAGAGCGTGCCCCTATATATACAAACAGCACAGAAAGATATATATTATAAACATAATACCAAAGTTATAACGCTCAAGACTGCAGAATCAGAATTTTTTGGGGGGTTTGATTTTGTTTTAAGATAGGGGCGAGGGGGGGGGGGGGGGGCGGGGGGGGGGGTTTTGTTGTTTTCATTTATAGCCTAAATTAAAAACGGCAAAATGTACATAGAAAATATCTGGCATTAGTAATACCTTATAAATATTAAAAGTTGAACTAGAATATACCCCACAATAGAAGTAGCCCTACAAATATTAAAAGTTGAACTAGAATATATCGACAATAGTTAAAGCCTTACAGATATTAAAAGTTGAACTAGAATATACCCCACAATAGTAGTAGCCCTACAAATATTGGGGAGGGGCGAGAGGGGTGTGGGGGGTGGGGGGGGTGGTGGGGGGTGGGGGGGGTGGGGGGTGGGGGGAAAAGTTGAACTAGAATATATCGACAATAGTTAAAGCCTTACAGATATTAAAAGTTGAACTAGAATATACCCCACAGGGGGGGGGGGGGGGGGGGTGGGGGGGGTTGGGGTGGCGGGGCGGGGGTGGATAGTATGGGGGGTAGTAGCCCTACAAATATTAAAAGTTGAACTAGAATATATCGACAATAGTTAAAGCCTTGATATTAAAAGTTGAGTGGGGGTGGGGGGGGGGAGTGGCTAGAATACACCCCACAATAGTAGTAGCCCTACAAATATTACAAGTTGAACTAGAATATACCGATAATAGTTAAAGCCTTACAGATATTAAAAGTTGAACTAGAATATACCCCACAATAGTAGGGGCGTTTGGGTGGGAGTAGCCCCTTGGATGGGATGGGGGTGCAGGGGGGGTGGGGAATATTACAAGTTGAACTAGAGGTGGTCGGGGGAATTTGGGGTGGCGGGGCGATACCGACAATAGTTAAAGCAGTGGGGGGGGGTGGGTTGGTGGGGGGGGGGGCTTATAGATATTAAAAAGTTGAACTAGAATACACCCTTGGGGGGGCGGGGTGGGGGGTGCGGGGGGGGGGGGTACAATAGTTGGGGGAGTAGCCCTTACAATATATTAAAAGTTGAACTAGAATATATCGACAATAGTTAAAGCCTTGATATTAAAAGTTGAGCTAGAATACACCCCACAATAGTAGTAGCCCTACAAATATTACAAGTTGAACTAGAATATACCGATAATAGTTAAAGCCTTACAGATATTAAAAGTTGAACTAGAATATACCCCACAATAGTAGTAGCCCTACAAATATTACAAGTTGAACTAGAATATACCGATAATAGTTAAAGCCTTACAGATATTAAAAGTTGAACTAGAATACACCCCACAATAGTAGTAGCCCTACAAATATTAAAAGTTGAACTAGAATATACCGACAATAGTTAAAGCCTTATAGATATTAAAAAGTTGAACTAGAATACACCCCGTGGGGGTGGGCGGGGACAATAGTAGGGGGGGGGGGGGGAGGGTTGGGGGTGGGGGGGGGGGGGGGTGGTGGGATGAGGGGGGGGGGGGGCGGGGAATATAACGTGGGTGTGGGGGAGGGTGGTGGGGGGGTGGGTGGTGGGGAGGGGGGGGGCGGTTGAGAGGTTGGGGGTGGAGGGAGAGGGGGGGTGGGTGGGTGGGGGGGGGGGGGTGGGGGGGGGGGAGGGGGGGGGGGCTGTGTGGGGGGGGGGGTGGGTGGGGGGGGGGGTGGAGGGGGGGGGGCGGGGGGGGGGGGGGGAGGGGGGGCTGTTGTGGAGTGGAGGGGGGGGTGTGGTGTCAGAGGGGGGGGAGAGGTGAGGGGGTGTGGGGGGGGGGGTTGGGGGGGGGGGGGGTGGAGGGAGGGGGCGGGGGGGGCGGGGGGGTAGGTGGGAGGGCGTGGCGAGGGGGGGGGGCGGGGGGTGCCGGGGGTGGGGTTGGGGGGAAGGGAGGGGGGGTGTAGGGTGGTGGGAGGGTGGGGGTGGGTGGGGAGGGTGGGGTGGGTGGAAGGAGGGGGGGTGGGCGGGGGGGGGGGGGGGTTTAGGGGGGGGGAGGGGGGCTGGGGGTGGTGGGGGGGGGGGGGGGGGGGGGGGGGTGGTGGGAGGGGGCTTGAGACGGGGGTGGGGGCGGGAGTGGGGGGGGGGCGCGGGGATTGGGGGGGGTGGAGTGGGTTGGAGGGGGAGGGGGGGCTGACGGGGGGGGGGGGGGGGGGGGGTGGGAGAGGGTGGGGGGGGAGGGGGGGGTTGGGGGGGGTGGGAGGGTGGGTGGGGTGGGTGGGGGGGGGAGTAGGGGGGTGGGGGGGGGGGTGGGGGGAGTGGCGGGTTGGGGGGGGGGGGGGGGGGGGTGTGGGAGGATGGGGAGGGGGGCGGGCGGGGCGGGGGGGGGGGATGGGTATGTGAGGGTTGGGGGGGAGGGGGGGGGGGGAGGGGGGGGTGGGGGGGGGGGCAGCGGGAGGGGGTGGAGTGGCGGGGTGGGGGGTGTGGGGTGGGGGTGGGTTGGGGGGGGGTAGGGGGGGGGGGTGGGGGGGGGGGGGGGGGGGCGTGGGGGGGGGAGGGGGGTGGCGGAGTGAGTTGGGGGCGGGGGGGGGGGAAAAGGGGGGGGGGGGTGGGGTGTGGGTAGGGGGGGAGGGGAGGCGGTGTGCTTGGGTGTGTGTGCAGTTGGGGGGGGGGGGAGGTCGGTGTGGTAGGGGCGGGGGGGCGGGCGTGGGTGTGGGGGAGGGGGGGGGGGGGGGTGCGTTGTGGGGGGGTGGTGGGGGGTGGGGTTGGGAAGGGCTGGGTGGGGGGTATAGGGTTGGGTCTTCGCTTGGGGGAGGGGGGTGTGGATTAGGGCAGGTGGGGTGGTGGGATGTGGGGTATAGGGGGTGGTGGTGGGTTGATTCTTTGGGGTGTGTGTTTTTTCTTTTTGTGGGGGGGGGCTTTTTTTTTTTTTTTTTTTTTTTTTTGACTTTTTTGTGGTTTTTTTTGTTTTTAAATGTGGTTTTTTTTTTTTATTTTTTTGTTTTTTTGGTTTTGTATTTTTTTTTTTGTTTTTTTTTTGTTTTCTTTTTGTTTGTTTCTGTTTTGTTTTTTTATTTTTTTGTTTGTTATGTTCTTTGGTTTTGTGTTTTTGTTTTTTGTTTATTTTAGATGTATTATTATTGTTTTTTTTGTGTATTTGAATTTGTTTTGTTCTTATTTTTTTTCTTATTGGTTTTTTGTTTTTTTTTGTGGTTTTCCTTTTGTTTTCTGTGTTAATTTTGTTTTGCTTGTTTTTTTTATTGTTTTTCTTTTTTTTGTTTTTTTTTTTTTTATTTATTTTTTCTTTTTATTTGTTTTTTTTGTTTTTGTTTTTTTTGTTTTATTGTTTGTTTTTTTTGTTTTGTAGGTTTGTATTGTTTTTTGTTTTTTAAGTTTTATTGTTTTTTTTTTCTGTTTTTTTTGTTATTGTTTGTTTTATTTTTGATTTTTCGTTTTTTTTTGTTTTTTTTTCATTTTTTTTTGATTTTTTTTTGTTTTGTTTTATTTTTTTTTTTTTTATTTGTTTTATTGTTATGTTTTTTTTTTTGTTATTTTTTTATTGTATTTCTCTTGTTTTTTGTGTTTTTTTGTTTTTTTTTGTAGTTTTGTTTTTTTTTTTTTTTTTTGTTTTGTTTTTTTGATGTGCTTTTTTGTTTTGTTTTGTTTGTCTTTTTTTTTTTGTTTTATAATGTATTTTGTTTATATTTGTTTAATTTGATTTTTTTTTTTTTTGTTTGTTTTGTGTTTTCTTTTTTTTGTGTTTTCCGCTTTTTCTTTGTTTTTATTTATTAGTGCTGTTGTTTTTGTTTTTTGTTTTTTTTTTTATTTTTTCTTCTTTTTTTTTTTTTTCTTTTTTTTTTGTTATTTTGTTTTTTTCTTTTGTTTTTTGTTTATTGTTTTTTGTTGAATTTCTTATTTTTTTTTTTTTTTTTTTTTTTTTTATTTTGTTTTTTTTATTTTTTGTATTTTTGTTTTTTTTATTTGTTCTTTTTATTTGTTTTTTGGTTTTTGTTTTTTTTTTTTATGTTTTGTTTTTTTTTTTTTTATTTTTTTGGTTATTTTTTGTTTTTTTTTTTTGTATTTTTTGTTTATATACTGTGTTTTTTATTGTCTTTTTTTTTTGTCCTTTTTTTTGTTGTTTTTTTTTTTTGTATTTTATTATTGTTTTTTGTCTTTTTGTCTTATTGTTTTTTTTTGTGTAATTTTTTTATTGTTTTATTGTTTTTTTTTTTGTTTATTTTTTTTTTTTTGTTTTTTTTTGTTGTTGTTTTTATTTTTTGTTTTTTTTTTTGTTGTTTCTTTTTTTGTGTTTGATTTTGTTTTTTTTTTGTTGTTTTTTTTTTTTTTTTTTTTGATTTTGTTTGTCTTAGGTGTTTTTTTTTGGTTGTATTTTTTCTTTCATTGTGTTTTTTTGTTTTTTTTTGTTTATGTTTTTTTGTTTTTTTTTTTTATTTTTTTTTTTTGTTTTGTTTGTGTTTTTTGTGTTTGTTTTGTATTTGATTATATGTTTTGTTCTTTCTAATTTAATTTTTTATTTTTTTGTTGTTTATTGTTTTCTTTTGGTTGTTTTTTTTTTTGTTTTTTTTTTTTGTGTTTTTTTGTGTTTTTGTTGTTTTTTTTTTTGTATTTTTCGATTAATTTTTTTGTTATTTCATTTTGTTTATTTTTTGTTTATTTTTGATTTTTGTTTTTCTTTCTTTGTTTGAGTTGCTTTTTTTTTTTTGTTTTTTCTATTTTTTGTTTTTGTTTTTGTCTGTTTGTTTTTTGTTTAGTATTTTCTTGTTTGTTTTGTTTGTTTTTTTTTGTTTTTGTCTGGTTTTTTTTTTCTTTTGTCTGTTTTTTTTGTTGCTTGTTTCTTTTTTTTTTTTTGTTGTTGTTTTTTTTGGTTTTTTTTTTCAATTTTTTATTTTTTTTTTATTTTTTTATTTGTTTTGTTTTTTTTTTGTTAGTTTTTTTTTTTTATTTCTTTTTTTTTTTTTTTTTTTGATTTCTTTTTGTGTTTTTTTTCTTTGTGTCTTAAGTCATTTTCTGTTCTTTTTTTTTTTTTTTTTTTTTTGTGTTTTTGTTGTAATTTCGTGTTTTTATTTTTTTTTTTTTTGTTTTTTTTTGTTTTATTATTTTCTTTCGTTTTTTTTTTATTTTTTTTGTTTTCTTATTATGATTTTTTTTTTTGTTGTTTTTTAGTTTTTATTTTTTTGTTGTTTTTATTTATTTTGTTTTCTTTTTTTTTTGTTTTTTTTTTTTTTGTTTTTTTTGTGATTTTTTCTTTTTGGTTTTTTTCTTTTGTTTGGTTTTTTTTTTTTTTTTTTTGTTGTTTTTTTTTTTTTGTTTATTTCTTTTTTTCTATTTTTTTTGTTTGTTTGTTATTCGTGTTTTGTTGTTTTTGTTAGTTTTTTGTTTGCTTTTTTTTTTTGTTTTTTCTGTTTTTTTTTTGTTTTTTTTTTTATTTTTTTATTGTTTTTTTTCGATTTTTTTTTTTTTTTTTTTGTTATTATTTTTTAGTTATTTGTCGTTAATCTGTTTTTTTTTTTTGTTTTTTTTTTTTCTGTTGGATTTTATTTTTTAATTTTTTTTTTTGTTGTGTATTTTGTATTTATTTTGTGTTTTTTGTGGGTATTTTTTCTTTATTATGTTTTTCTAAATTTTTTTGTTTTTTCGATTTTGTTTTTGTGTTGTTTTTTGTTATTTTATTGTTTGTTTCTTTGTGTTTTTTTTGTGTTTATTGTTGTTGTTGTTTATTTGTTTTATTTTTTTTTTTCCCCCATTTATGTTGTTACAATATTTTGTTATTGTTTTTTTTTTTTTTTTTTTTTTTTTTTTTTTTTTTTTTTGTTTTTGGGTTTTTTTTTTTTATTTTTTATTTTTTTTTGTTTACATTTTTTTTTTTTTTTATCTGTTGCTTTTTTGTTGTTTTTCTTTTTTTTGTTTTTTGTTTTTTTTATTTGTTTTGTTTGTTGTTTTTTTTTTGTTGCTGTATTCTTGTTTTTATTCAGTGATTTTTTTGTTTTTTTTTTTTTATTATTTTGTATTTTTTTTTTGTTGTTTTTTTTTTTTTTTTTTATTTTTTTTTTTTATTTTTTTTTTTTTATTGCTTCTTTTTTTTTTTAATTTTTTTTGTGTTTTTCTTTTTTTTTTAATTTTTTATTTTTTTTTTTTTGATTTATTTTTTTTGTATTTTTTTTTTTGTTTGTTTGTTTTTTTTATTTTTTCCTTTTTTATTTTTTTTTTCTGTATTGTTTCTTGTAAATGTTTTTTATTTTTTTGCTTTGCTGTCACCTTTTTTTTTTTTGTATCTGTTTTTTTTTTTTCTTATTTTATTTGATGTTTTTTTCTTTTAATTTATTTGATGTTATATTTTTTTTTTTATGTTTTTTATTGTCTATTGTTTTGCTGATTTTTTTTGTTAGTCTTTTGTTTTGATTGCTTTTTGTTTATATTTTTGTTTTTTTGTTTTTTATTTTTCTTTTGTTTGTGTGTATTTTTTGTTGTTTGTTTTTGTTTTTTGTTTTTTTTTTCTTTTTTTTTTTGTTTTGTATGTTTTTTTTTTTTTTGTTTGTATGTTTCGTCTTCTGTTTTTTTTTTTCTTGTTCTTTGTTGTTTTATTTTATGTTTTTTATGTCTGATGTGTTTTTATTTCTAGTAATGTTTTTTTTTTTTGTTTTTTTTTTGTGATTATTTTTTTTTTGATTTTGTGAGTTTTTTGATTTTTGTTGTTTGTTTTTTGTTTTTTGTTTTTTTTTTTTTTTGTTTTTTTTTGTATTTTTTTTTTTTTTTTTTTATTTTTTTTTTGATTCTTTTTTATGATTTTTTTTTTTTCTTTTTGTTTTTTATTTTTTTTCTATTTCTTTTTGTTTTTTTGTTTTTATATTTGTTGTTTTTGTTGTTTTATTTTTGTTTGTTTTTTTTTGTTTGGTTTTTTCTTGGTGTTTTTTTTGATGTTTTTTTTTTTCATGTTTTTATTTTGTTTTTTCTGTAATTTGTTGTTTTGTATTGTTTTGTTTTTGTTGTTTTTTGTATGTGTTTATTTTTTTTTTTTTTCTTTTTTTTTTTTTTATTGTTTTTATTTGTTTTTTTTTTTTTTTTGTCTTTCATTTTTTTTTGCTTGTTATTTTTTTTTTGTTTTTTGTTTTTTTTGCTTTGCTTTTTTATTTTTTTTTTTTTTTTTTTTTTTTTATTTTTGTATTTTTATTTTTTTTTGAGTTTTTTTTTTTGTTTGTTTGTTGTTTTTCTTTTTTTTTTTTTTTTTTTAATTCTTTTTATTTTTTTTTTTGCGTTTATGTTTTTTTGTTTTTTTTTTTTTTATTTTCTTCTCATTTTGTTTTTTTTGTGTGTTTTTCTTTTTTTGTTTTTGTTTTTTTTTTTTTGTTTGTTTTTTTATTGATTTTGTTTTATTCCTTTTTGTCTTTTTTGTTTGTTTTACTTTTGTTGTTTTTGTTTCTTGTTTTTTTCTTTTTTTTTTTTTGTTGATTGTTTATTGTTGTTTTTTTCTTTATTTTTTGTTTATGAATTGCTTTTTTATTTTTTTTTTATTTGGATTTTTTTTTTTGTGTAATTTTTATGTTTTATTTTTGTTGGTTTTTCTGTTTTTTTTTGTTCTCCCCCCTATTGTACTTTTTTTTTTTTTTATTTTCTTTCCTTTTTTTTATTGTTTTTATTTTTGTTTTTTTTTTTGTTGTGTTTTGGTTTTTTTTTTTTTTTTTGTTTGGAGGTTTGTTGTCGTTTTTTTTTTTCTTTTTTTTGTGTTTTTTTTTGTTTGTGTTGTTTGCCTTTTTTTGCTTTGTTTTTTTTTTTTTTTTTTCTTTTTTTTTATGTTATTTTTTTTTGTTTTTATTTTTTTTTATTTTTTTTTCTCAATTTTTTTTTTTGTGCTTTTTTGATTTTTTGTGTTTTTATTATTGTTTTTTGTTTGTTTTTTTTGTTTTTTTTTTTTGTGTTTTTTTTTATGATGTTTTTTTATGGTTTCTTTTTTTTTGTCATTGTGTTTTTTTCCCTGTTTTTAATGTGTTTTTTTTTTGTTACCATTTTTTTTTTATTGTTGTGTTTTGTCTTTTTATTATTTTTGTTTTTTTATTGTTTTTTTGTTATGTTAAATTTGTTTTTTTTGTTTTTTTGTTTATTTTTTTGTTTTGTTGGTTTGTTTTTGTTTTTTTTTTGTTTTGTTTATTATTTGTTGATTTTATTTTTTTTTTTTTTTTATTTTATTTTTTTTTTTTATGTTGTTTTGTTTTTTCGTTTTTTTTTGTTTATTTGTTTATTTTTTTGATGTGTTTTTTGTATTTTTTTGTTTTTTTTTTTCTGTTTGTTATTTTTGTTTTGTTTGTTTTTCTTTTTGTTTTTATTTTTTATTTTTTTTTATTTTTTTTTATTATCTTTTTTTTTTTGTAAATATTTATTGTTTTTGTTTTCTTGTGTTGTGTTTTTTTTTGATGGGTTTCAATATTTTTTGTTTTGTTTTTTTTTTTTGTTTTTTTGTTTTTGTTTTTTGTTATTTTGTTGTTTTATTTTTTTTTTATTTTTTTTTTTATTTTTTTTATTGCTATCTTTTTTTTCATCGTTTTTTCTTTTTTATTACTTTTGTGATTTTTTTGTTTTTTTTTTTTTCTGTTGTTTTTTTTCTTTTTTTGTTTTTTTGATTTTTGTAACGTTAATAAATTTCTGTTGTTTCATATAAAAACATTTCTTTTTTCCATCATTTCAGTTCTTGTTTGCATGACAAGTATTTTATGACAAATTTCAATTGAATATTTGTATCTTTTAATCATGTAATTCTGAGTATTTGAACCATAATTGAATCAGTAAGATATCAGAAGACTCTATTTCTTGTATTTCCAAGGTATTAAACCGTTATAGCGTCCAGTTATGTTTGTTTTTTATAAGCTTAGTTATAAATTGGCATATATTTATATATTTATAATATATATATATATATATATATATACTTTTATATATTATATTTATATATATAGCACACTTTCGAGTAAATATAGATATAGATCTCGATTGTCCATTAAGGCAATCTGATACATTATGGTTCCTCAATAATACAAGGACATGTTTATATGCAATCAATCATAGCAATATGAATTGTATTTTCTGAACTGGTCACATGTCTTCGCATTGGACACAATATATCTACATTCGCACATCCTTCTGTTGTATCAGGTTGTAAAACAAATATATGAATATTCAGTGACATATTATAATCGAAGGCCTTCGTAGCCGAATGGTTAAAGCATCGCGCTTTAAACAGGACAAGTCTCACTTCTGGTAGCGCAGGTTTACTTGTCTTTTCCCGAGTTTTCGGATTCTCTCCTCAGCATTCAAAAAATTGATTCCCGCCAAAGAAAAAACTGAAAATTGTTGATTGTGGCGAAAATACCATCCCAATATAAATAAATAAAAAACACGATGATGCAAAATATAAAACATCTACGTACCTTTAAGATGTTACCAGAGTGCATTTGGTTACTGTAAACAGTTGTCGTTCCTCCGAACAACAATTTGTTCTATGGTTAACAATGTGGGTTGTACCTTATAAAGAAGGTCGAAGTTTTGAAAACTGATCCTACAATTCTCAGATGGTCAAAGATATAGATCGAGATACATTGTGTGTGTGTCTCCACACTCTCTCGCTCGCGGCCGCGCTCTCGCGCCGCCCGCGTTTTTTGCCGACGCTTTTAATTGATGTTTTTTGGAATCTATTACTTTTCTTGTCATTTGAATAGATTTTAGGATACAATTTGGATATCTCAATACATTATTTATTAAACAAGTACAAGGATACAGTTTTTAATTAACCCCACAACAATAATAAAATTTTATTCAGTACATGTTGTTACCTGAAGTATCAGGTAATTATGCAGAGTGTTGAACATGTGGCGTATCTAATTATCAGCGGTTGTTTGCTAAAGGCACTACATATAGGTGGATAATTGACAATATTACTATATCACTAATTCACTGTAATGTCTTGGGAATCCATTAATATATATATATAATTATATACTATTTATATATATATATATAGTATATATTATAATATATATATATTTGTTTTATATATAATAATATGACTATAATACCAATAATTAAAATAGCATAAACACGAGCACACACACACACACTCACACAAACACACATGCAAACACACACAACCGGATAATCGAAGAAATGCTACATATCATTTTGTTTCATGTTAATTTTTATTACACACACACAACACTTGTAATATGTAACATTTCTTCCATTCTCCAGTTGTGTGTGAGTATTTGTCTGCATGCGTGTATTTGTTCGTTTTTATGCTATTTTAATTGTTATGTCCCGATGAAGGGACAGGTCGTCCCGAAAATTTTGACTCTCATTTTGTCCGTTGTCGTAGTCATTTTTAGTGTTTATATATTTCCTTTTTTTTTACTTGTATCTGTTGTTTAGATCCGAACACCCTAGGATATTATAGTGTGTTGCGTTTTAATGCTTTGTATATACACACACACACGCACACACAAACACACACACAAACACACTATATATAATATATATAAATATATAATATATATAATATATATATATATTATATATATCATATATTTTTTTTGTGTGTGTGTGTATGTGTGTGTGGTGTGTGTTTGTTTAATGTCGTGGGTGATAATATACTGTAATATATAATTGGTTTGTTTTGTTTGAAGTTTTTCCGCCACACGTAAGACCACAAACTGGAAAACGATTCTCACAAATAAGTTCTAAAGGAAAACTGCGTAACATACAGAGTAACTACAGGTGAAATACTTCACTATCAAATAGAGCGTGCCTCCTTATATATACAAACAGGAACATATAGATATTTTATTATAAACATAATACCAAAGTTATAACGCTCAAGACTGCAGAATCAGAATTTTTTGGGGGGTTTGATTTTGTTTATTTTGTTGTTTTCATTTATAGCCTAAATTAAAAACGGCAAAATGTACATAGAAAATATCTGGCATTAGTAATACCTTATAAATATTAAAAGTTGAATAGAATATACCCCAACATTTAGAAGTTAGCCCTACAAATATTAAAAGTTGAACTAGAATATATCGACAATAGTTAAAGCCTTACAGATATTAAAAGTTGAACTAGAATATACCCCACAATAGTAGTAGCCCTACAAATATTAAAAGTTGAACTAGAATATATCGACAATAGTTAAAGCCTTACAGATATTAAAGTTGAAACTACAAATATACCCACAATGTAGTAAGCCCTACAAATATTAAAAGTTGAACTAGAATATATCGACAATAGTTAAAGCCTTGATATTAAAAGTTGAGCTAGAATACACCCCACAATAGTAGTAGCCCTACAAATATTACAAGTTGAACTAGAATATACCGATAATAGTTAAAGCCTTACAGATATTAAAAGTTGAACTAGAATATACCCCACAATAGTAGTAGCCCTACAAATATTACAAGTTGAACTAGAATATACCGACAATAGTTAAAGCCTTATAGATATTAAAAAGTTGAACTAGAATACACCCCACAATAGTAGTAGCCCTACAAAATATTAAAGGTTAACTTGAATATATTCGACATTAGTTAAAGCCTTGTATTAAAGTTGTGCTAGAATACACCACCACAATAGTAGTAGCCTACCACTAATTATTACAAGTTGAACTGAATATACCGCTATTAGCCCTCCTCCCCTCCCCCCCCTCTCGACTTACAGAATATTAAAAGTCTGAAGTTGAATAATACCCCCCACCTAGCGTAGTCAGCCCTACAAATATTACAAGTTGAACTAGAATATACCGATAATAGTTAAAGCCTTACAGATATTAAAAAGTTGAACTAGAATACACCCCACAATAGTAGTAGCCCTACAAATATTAAAAGTTGAACTAGAATATACCGACAATAGTTAAAGCCTTATAGATATTAAAAAGTTGAACTAGAATACACCCCACAATAGTAGTAGCCCTACAGATATTAAAAGTTGAACTAGAATATACCCGACAATAGTAAAAGCCTTACATATATTATAAAATAAACTAGAATATACCCGGCAATAGTAAAGGCCTTATATATATTATTACATAAACTAGAATACACCCGACAATATAAATAGCCTTACATATATTTAAAAATAAACTAGAATATATCCGACAATAGTAAAAGCTTTACATATATTATAAAATAAACTAGAATATACCCGGCAATAGTAAAAGCCATACATATATTTAAAAATAAACTAGAATATACCCGACAATATATTAATAGCCTTACAATAGTAATAGCCTTACTGTCTTTGACGGTGCAGCGTTTTATATTGTCGCTGTCTCAGCCGAAGATACAATTATTCAAACCATGCTGTAACTTGTTACCTATCAACTTCGTGTCTAGTGGCACATAACCTCAAACCATGCTATAACCTGTTAACTACCATCTTCGTGTCTAGTGGCACATAAGGTCAAACATGCTGTAACCTGTTAACTATCCATTTCGTGTCTAGTGGCACAGAACGTGAAACCATTCTGTAACCTGTTAATATTCACCTCGTGTCTAGTGGCACAAAACGTCAAACCATGCCGTGACCTGTTAAATGTCCACTTCGTGTCTAGTGGTACATAACGTCAAACCATGCTGTAACTTGTTACCTATCCACTTCGTGCCTAATGGCACATAACTTCAAACCACGAAACAAATGTAATAAGAAATATTTTTGATATAAAAAATCTCAGATATCAAAGTATAATCTACAGAAGAAAATTAAACAAAGATTTAAGATTTAACAACTTCTAATAAGGAGAACACATTTAATTGGCCGTGAGATTTATATGAGTACCATGCGCATGCCTCCTACTATACTTTCCTACCATTATGGACTGGGCATTAACGAAACCGCTATAAGACAAACGTGATGATTTCGGTAACCTTTTGTCAATTTTTCACACTGAAGAAGTAATATACATTTGTTGCCTGCATATGGTGTTTATATCCAGATGGCCCAATATTCAAGAACGAGTTCAACATATGACCATTTCATATACAGAGGCAAACTACTCACGGATAAGTTGATGTTTCAGTCGCGTCTAACGTAAAAACTTAACAAATTTTACGGTCGATATAATGAATTTGTCTGCAATTCCTATGTTTCACTAAATGAAATGTTACCTGCTCTGCACTAATTTTGACGAGGGTTCATTCCTCATTTATTTCATTTTAATTTAACTGCGGATGGCGGGTGTGACTACTCCACAGAGGATGTTTACTCCTTCTTGGCACCTGAACCCAGCTCTGTATTTCCAGAGTTTATTGTTGGTTCAATGTTGACCGGATTAGTATACCGTCTCATAAACCACTTAAATTAATATTTTGGAATCTGTGATACATATTACTGACCATTCATGGGAAGTCCATGCAAGGCGAGGCAATGTATGGTCGTGTACAATAATAAAATGAAGGACCAAATCCATTTAGTAAATATTTTAAATTGTCTCTGTACTAAGAACTGTGAATCGGGTCATTCGCCAGCCCACACGTGACTTTATATCCTATGAAATGCGCCATTTCAGTCCGAAGCAATATATATATATATATATATATATATATATATATATATAATATATATATATATATATAATATATATATATATTATATATATATTATATATATATATATATATATATATATATATATATATATATTAGATGGTATGATGGTCGCCAAGTCGGACACGTAGGTTTTCTCTGGGTACATCGGTTTCCTTCCACAGCAAGGATCCCTGCACGCCAAAATCAGGGCCAACAAGACTAGAGACATTGATATAAGTTCACATAACTTGTTTGTCAACCGTTGTTAAAATAAATAAAAATTAAACTTAAACTATCAATAATAATTTGAGTAACGTTGACATTAAACGCGATCGTAGGTATCCTTGTGTCAATCACTTGTAAGTATATAGTTGACCTCTTTCATGAAATGTTTATATGTTGAACATGTCCAGGCATTTCAGATCATTTCCAGGTGATTGCTAGATATCATGTGGACAATTTACGAAGGGAAAGCCGAAATCGTCGAGAAAAAAAGAAAAATGTTTTGAAATCGCCAGAGGAAGTTACTTCCGTTTGAGTAAAACTCACCTGTTTGTTGAAAATATATAATGGTATCAACCAAATCCATTTACTTTGTCAAAACATTTTGTCGGTTAATTTGTAGTCACAAACATAGATATAATTCGTATGTATAAGAATATCCAACATTTTATGAAAGCATTGCAAAAATAAAAATAAAACGCATCACTGACCACCTGCTATATATCTGACCTAGCTTCTGAAACAGCAACTCGAGGTCAAGTTGGACCATGGTCAACTTGGAAATACTTGTGACATTAAAGTCTTATAATTCGAAGAATTTAAAACTGTAACAGATGTTATTATAAATTTTAAAACTTTAAAGTAACATAAATACACTGTAATCGTGTTTACAGGACCACTCACACTCATTAGGAATAACTTGAGAAAATCATACACAGCGATACCACTTTTAAATGTAATCAAATGTCATCTTTGTAACAAATATGAAAAGGGACACCCTATCTATAGCAAGCGCTCATTTTACCTAGTGGAACCTAGCTATTAAGACCATCTAACAGACTGAATAAACGTGGTCTTTTTAGCGAGGTGTTACAGTGGAACCTAGCTATTAAGACCATCTAACTGACTGAACAAACGTGGTCTTTTTAGCGAGGTGTTACAGTGGAACCTAGCTATTACGACCATCTAACTGACTGAATAAACGTGGTCTTTTTAGCGAGGTGTTACAGTGGAACCTAGCTATTAAGACCATCTAACTGACTGAACAAACGTGGTCTTTTTAGCGAGGTGTTACAGTGGAACCTAGCTATTAAGACCATCTAACTGACTGAATAAACGTGGTCTTTTTAGCGAGGTGTTACAGTGGAACCTCGCTATTAAGAATACCTACTAGACTGACTAAAAGTGTTCTTATTAGTGAGGTAATACAGTGGAACCTCACGTCTAAGACCACCTAACTGACTGACTAAAAGTGGCCTTATTTATGGTCTCTTTAGTGGGGATCTGATCTTATTGAATATTTTTCAGGAAATTCTCAATATGTGTGGTCTTAAATGTAAAGTTGTCTCCTAAGCGAAGTGGTCTTTCGGTGAGGTTCCACTGTATACTAGAATGCGACATGCAATGTAAACAACACACAAGGCTGCAGATTACTGGAATAATTCTATAGGTAAAACATATATTTCAGTTACAGATACACAAATAACAAATCGTGCGGAATGTTGGTGTTGTGATTAGAGTGTGTGTTTGGATTTGTCCATCGTTTCATTTAGTAGAACGGGTCATAAACGACAGTCTAAGGGGTCGACTTTTATAGGGAACTGCCAACCGACTTCTACTGATAGCATTTAACAAATATGTTTGACAATATTGAGGAAATTGTAAAAATCAATATAAATTAATATAAAACAAGATAAAAAGTTCAAATGTCTACAAGAAAATGATTTAATCACACATATTTCACATATTTCAGTTGAATACTGTCTTCCAAACTTGTAAAAGCAGTAATGACAAAACGCCATCTTAATACGTAACGTCTTCAGTCTTATCGAGTTTGACCTTGTAACATCTAAATCCATCAACGTTCTTACATACTTATAAATTTTATATACACTTGTCAAAATGACAAAACAAGAGTCGCTGGCAGATGATCATAGTGTGGAGTTGTGACACTAATAGCAGACGCTATACTGTTCGGAGCGACAAAATTCAAACCCTTCATCATCGCTTAATATGAACAAGTTTGTAAAACAGTAATAAAACAATGAAAAAAGATACAAAAAGTACCAAAGCAGGAACAGCAACAAAAACATCAACAACTAAAATATTAATCCAGTTCAGAAAAAAACCTAGAATATTAATCCGATTACAGCGTTTGGCGTGATTCGTATTGCTATGCAAAAATGACTACCGACACGGACAAAAATTGAGTCATTCAAGTGTTTTATATGATTCGTTTCAATGATTGCCTAGATCCGACACTTTTGGATATATTTTTTAACCTTTTTCACAGTTTCTTTAATATTTCTCGCATTTATCGACATCGCGAGTTATTTCCCCTGTATAGTATGTAGATCGATCATTGAAAAGGTATGATCCATGGCACCCTCTTGAGTTGTTGAAAGCATCTAGTTCTGTGAAAATGTCAAGCTCAAAATAATATCATCAGTATCCCCACCAAAACGAGGCCATAACTTTATCATCTGACGGAAGTTATTTTATTCTTCGATATATGTGAATTAGGGTGCAGTCATTACTAAAGGGTCATTAGTATTACCTTCTTAATCACCAAACTTGACCTTGACCTTGACCTTTTTACCGAATTTGACCCGTTCATCGAACTAGAAAGGTTTCCATGGAACATTTACGACGGGTGTGGCATGCCAGCAGAGGACGCTGACTCCTTCCAGACACGTGGTCTTTTCCTGTTTGAGATTCGTAATTGTTCTTCATGTTGAGACCATATACATATCTAATTCGTCGTGTTATAATGGACTTGATTTTTTATTATTTATCGGTCCTTCTTCTATCTTACTTCTTCATTGAATTCCGCAACATTACAAATATATTGTCTATTAGAAATTCCAGCATGTTTTTATATCAACTTCAGTGTATTTAAGTGTAGAATCAGAGTGGTGTTTGACGAAATAAGTATCCTGATAGCCAATCACTCGATATTTAAATTTGATGTTTAGAATTTTTTAGTATCCACATCTGATTTACACCGCTTCTGGAATAAGCAACTTTACAGTATTGTTGAAGTTTCTCCTTAACGGCTGTTAATATCTTGGTAAGGAGTAAAGATAAAGGTGCTGGATTCTGGACTCTGGTAGCTCGAAATCGGTCTCCGTTGTAGGTATATCAAATGAGCGTAATACTGACACGTGGTTTTGAAGTATCTCGTCCTTTGAAAGTGAGCCACGTTTGTATGTAGGATTTCCAGAATTCGTATCAAACCGAAGTTCTTCTAATAAACTATAAATTATAGTAATGTGCCTTACAAATAAAATCTATATTATTTGAGGCTTTGTCTGATGGTACCAGTACATATTGGTCATGTAATCTATCTAATTAAGTTACTACTTCTGGATCACTAAATACAGAGGGATAACGTGTTTTCATAGTTCCTTTAAGTTTTCGAATACGAGATTTTATCAACCATCGTATGGCTTTCAGCCATTCAGACAAGGTGTCTGGTTCTACGTCTTCATGTTTGGCCCATCGTCTGGCATAATCTTTGACACCATCCATAAGTAAATTGAAATTCCGACGCCAATTAAAGGAAGGGGCTTCCCGTTATTTAGGGCCCCTTAAAATAAGATTTTTTAGGCTTTCATTTTCAACAATAGAAACGTCGCCGGTGATGACATGCCCGATAGGATTGTATTTGAAAGGAGATGAAGCACATGAACATGTGACAGTGTTGTGTAGAAGATGGTTGATGTCTAAGCACTGCAAAACCTGTTTGTAATTGAATAGCTAGGATGCGATACTAGGTGTATAGCTATATGAAATGCAAGGCGTGGCTTCAGTTCAAAATATGGTGGAATACAGGACTGAACATTTTTGTGATTTAGAACATTGCCTATGTTTAAAGCGTCTATGCTTTATTTGTAAATTTAAGTTTAAGGAAAAGACGTTTCTGTTCAGAACAGTCATCGTTTGTAACGTGTGCAGGCTTAAATAGTCTGTTATAAGCGATGTCCATTATAACGAAGTTCAGTATGTATTCTGGGGTTGAAGAATCCGTGTAGGGGTTCATTCTTGCTTCTTGAAAAAGTTTATTAAGATATGTAAAAAGAACAGAATAAAGTTTTCTGCGAATATGATGAAGACCCAATTTTTTGTTAACGTAAGGTACAATAGATGAAAAATTGACATCATGTATGTAGGGTCGGTTGTATGAACGATGTCCGTGACTTCGTTTACGTCTTACGTTAGAATTAAAAATGTCCATCACATTAACACCATTACAGAGTGGGCTTGATAGATTGCCTACACTTTGGATAATATTAGTTACATCCATAGGGGATATGCAGTGCCAAGCTTGTTTAATCCAAAAATTCTTCACCTACGGAAGGGGTATTCAAGGTGGGATTGTTGGTCCAGTGGTATATTTTTTCAATTATATGCACTCTCAAAGACAAGATGGAATGGTCAGGAGAGTTAAAATGTCGATAGAGTATCTGGTTACCCCCATTATTAATCTCGAATCGATGACCATATACTCTTTTATTTAAGGGCCCCTTAGTTTCGCCAACATAAATCAAACCACACAAGGTACACTCAATTCCGTAAACAACGTTAGATGATTTTCAGTCTAGATGATCCTAGCTAATTTTTTATGGGAACATAAGCATTATTATGTTTTTACCATAACTGGTCATCTTTTGACTGTACAAATGTTAAGTTGGTAATGTCCCGAAGGACAACCCGAGGAGCACAAAACAATCTCTGCGAGTCTGTGCTCCCGATAGACTCCTTTTTATACTGGGCGCCGTGCCATCTAGTATGCAATTTTTTGGTACATGTTTATGCATTACATGTATATGTAACGAGTGACAAGTATCCTCGGAGAGGATACCGCCAGCAGTGATACAAACGAACGCTCATTTATATATATATATATATATATATAGATAATAATATATATATAAATATATATATATATATATATATATATAATAAATATATATATATATATATATATATATATATATAAAGCACAAATATCGACAATATTCAACATTCACGACATTTACTATGGAACGAGTTCTCATTTTCGGGACTTTTTGTAAATGCATAGATGACCAAGTGGTGTGTGATATTATAAGTAAAATTGAAGAAGTACCAATCAATAATCAAAACTCAAGTCCACTGTAACACGACGAATTAGATGCGAAAATGGTCTCAACATGAAGAACAATTATGGAAGGAGTCAGCGTCTTCTGCTGACATGCCACACTCGTCCCAAATGTTCCATGAAAACCTTTCTAGTTCGATGAACGGGTCAAATTCGGTAAAAAGATCAAGGTCAAGTTTGGTGATGAGGTCAAGTTCGGTGAAAAGCATGATTGGTGAAACGGAGTCACTGCCTGAAATTTCAATGCAGCTAACTAATCACAGAACCACAAATTGAATATAATTGAAATAATAAAAAATATGCGACACATATGAGTTAAACAGCGCAAAATGTGCAGACGACTCTAATTTCACAGATGAATAATGATGACATTTTTTATGGTAGTCATGTTTACCCATTCACCCTAAAAACACATTTGAGCTGACCCAAGTCATTGATTTAAAGAAGAATCCATTGTTTTTCAGGGGTTGATGGGTTGACTATTTAGTTTAAGATTAAACAGACATACTCAAACGATGATTGGGGATCAAATCACAAAATATGTTTTTACTTACGGAAAATATGACATGGTGTTTTGTTTTATGTTCTCTGTAAGATTGTATTTTTAGTTTTCTGCAAGACTTTGTCAAACGTATTTAATAACATATAGACACCTCATGCTAGCATATTACATCGTAAAAGATATAGTCGTGACTATATGACCTGGTCATCACAATTAGCGTCATTCCCAATACCAATCTACTTACGTGTCGTGGATTATGTGTGTATGTGTACGTGTATATATAAAGAATTGAATAAATCCTTTTTGGTGTGAGAAAAACCACGGATTCCGACCATTGCAAGTTTGATAAGATAGGATAAAGTAATTCTACAATATGGAATCAGAATTGACAGTTATAATAATTTAATCAGATGGTCTCTTCTATTTTACATTTGAATCAAGATCAATCAATTTATTTTTCCTATGCATTATATTTCTAATGTTACATACATAAATATTTCAGCAAAGGCTATTCAGAATGAATTATTTATCTGGGTTTACGAACCTGAATCATTAAAATCAAGCAAAATGACGTTTAGTGTGTGTGTGTCTCTCTCTCTCTCTCTCTCTCTCTCTCTCTCTCTCTCTCTCTCTCTCTCTCTCTCTCTCTCTCTCTCTCTCTCTCTCTCTCTCTCTCTCTCTCTCTCTCTCTCTCATAATTGTGAGTCATTTTACAGTTTTGAACTGCGCCCAAGAACATAAACTAGATATCGTTCACTTGTACTAACCTGATTTACAGATTATTTTACTGAATTTTACATAAAACCGTTGAATGTGGTCATTCATAAATTAACGAGTAGAATGGTCAAAAACTTTACTGCAATGTCTGAACACAAAATAATGCAATATTTACTTCCTTACAAGGAACTCACAATGCATTTGGACGTATTTTTATCAGCCGTGCGACTAATTCTTGGGAGCGCAGTTTTAAATCCTTGCAATGAATGATAATGATTTACATGTGTATATCCATATTTTAAAAAAAATCTTTTTACTCAAATGTTCTAAATTCTTGAAGCGAAAACCTTTAAGAGTGCAAAAGAAAGTGAGAGTGGAATAAAGACAATGCTTACCTTTGTGTTGATAAATGTATCCGTTAGTTAACAAAAGCGTATGAGAGGTTTCGTGCAGTGTGCATCATGCACATTGTCGTCTATATTCAACTCGCTCGTATAATTTCTGTGGGAACTCCACGCTAGAATCGAGCATGAAGATAATGAAGTATCTTACTGGAATTGCTCTAAGAGTTACGCAATTAAGTATCGATATCCTGTTTGACTGCTTTCAACTCATCTAAACCTATTCCCTTGCACATGAACACTGCGACCTCATTTGTAGCATACATATGTATCACCATCTAGATAGACATAATATCTCTTTTGTAAATTAACATACGACGCCGACCACTACTGTATACCGTATGACAAAACCCACCTTTATATATAACATCTAACTCCTAGAGCATATGCATAGTCAAAACACATCTTATCCATGTATTATGTAGGACAATGACAACCGAGAAAGAGTCTACTATTATATGACTTACATGGAACACGTGTAATATATAGATATAAAAAAGGTCATTCAACCTGTCTGTCATTATTTATAAATGATCGCCTGTCATTTATTAGATAACATATATTTAGCAACGTCCCCGTTATGCCTTTGACATTATGTGATCACTGGATTTATAAACTGTCTCCTGACAAAATACTTCATATCTCGGAAGAACAAGATACTGTGCATTCAAAGAGCAAATGTCACCTAATTGTGAAATTATATGTACTAATACTCATCATGATATCCATGTCATGAACAGAATTGATGTATCTGGTCTTCATTGCTAATAATACTCTTCGATTTCAATCTGATTAAGTTTGAGTATGGCTTTATATATAATTCAAATAAATGCACTGATATACAATATACATGTATTATGTCTATCTTACGATTGTCGGAATCCATTATTATCTAGTCATTTAAGGGATATCCAACGAATCTCCGTAAACGTTTACATAAACCGGCCGGTAGATCTTGGTTTAAGATGTTAATATATCCATATTTCCACACATTCTTACTAAAACGTAGAAATAACCGTTTGAACTATGCACGTGAATCAAGCTCTTCGTTGACCTTTCATGTATCTTCCGAAAGCATAAGAGGATATAAGTTCCATATCAAAACAATTAAGAAAATTTTAAAGAGCATTTCGTTCCATACTGCCTATGTGCCAACACAAAGAAAGGTACACATAGTAAGCCTATATGATGCTATTTGTTCATTTACTGTATTTTACACTGATGTAAACCTGTACATAACATACATCCATAAACATTCAATTTTGTAACACTCGGAAACATTCTGAGTAGAACTCTTAAAAACGTTTTCTTTGCTGACGTAAATTTCGGTATATCATATTCTCAAACACAATCTCTTTCTGTCAATCATTCATCTCAAGTTTTCTAATTAAATCGTCATTTCGTCCTTGATGTTAAAAACGGCTTGAAATAAACGCGTTCGGCAAAGAGAGAGTGACAGACATATATTAATGTGTAAAGTCTGTTTCTTTACCATAATTTCAAGATGAAAATAAAAGACATGCTATATCAAATAAATAATCATTATCAAGATCATAGAAAGGGCATACATTTTGTACAGTGAAACGTCTTTAAACTGCCACCATTTGATTAGCTAACATTTGGCATTATAAAGGGGTTGGGTAAGAGGTTAAGGGAAACCTTAAATGAAATTATAAGGGAAATTGCAAAATTTGACTTTCAAAATTGTGGCGTTAAGCGAGGATGAAAATGAAACTGAGGCATTTTAAAAACGTTTTACTGTACCTTCACTATAAAAATAAACAAAGTATCATAGCATGGTTATAAATTCTACAATATTCTATTATTGCCTTCCGCAAATAGTTTTCTTATATTTATTAAAGTTGACTAAGGTTTCAGCGGATTCCAAACTGGAGATAATTAGAAGTGACGGACTTACTATAAAGATGGAATATTATTTGTATTGATTTTGTGTTAATTCCATTGACTCTAGCCGTCCCAAATGGTTCGCTGTTAGTGCGATTGCACGGCGCGTGCCACAGAAATTGATTGAAAAATCCAAATTGACTGGTTATGAATAGACGAAGGGAAATCCCCTATTGCTAAATATAATTCACAGAGCATGATATATGGCATATTATCACTATGTAGAGATACCCGGATGTTGCGATTCCCTACGTTTAAATATCCAGTCGTTTTGTCCCCGTATCGACAACAAAAATCTTCCTTAGTGACAATTTCAAGCGTTCAGCAACGTATCCCTGTGGTTGTCGTTTATTGGTGAGTCCTTTGGCTCTCCTAATAAACATTTATAGAGCTTGATTTCAAGACTCGTATATAATGCAACAAGTAACATAAATGTACAATTGCTTTGACTTCATATAAAAATCACAGATACCAAAGTATTGGTCTTTGGTCACACGGCGGGTTTGACCGGTCGACAGGGGATGTTTACTCCTCCATGGCACCTGATCCCACCTCTTGGATTCCAGAGGTCCTTGTTTGTCCATTTTTACCGGAATTGTATCTGTGTCCTGGACATCCTTAGGATTTATACTTTGGTATAACTTATGTTCTATATCTTTAGTTTGTTCAGCAGACAAATATTCAAAGCCGGTAAACAGTGGAAAAACACGGACCTCTGGAAATCAAGAGGTTGGATCAGGTGTCAAGGAAAAGTAAGCATTCCTTGTTCGCCGGCCACACCCATCGTGAGTCCATAGTCAAATTCAAATTCAAATGAAATAACATAAAAAAATCTCAGATACCAAAGTATAAATCTTTAGGATGTCCAGGATATAGATACAAATCTGCTAAAAATGGACAAACACTGGAAACCAAGAGCTAAAATCAGGTACCATGGAGGAGTAAGCATCCTCTGTCGACCGGTCACACCCGCCGTGATTTTACTGTCAAAAACGTGAGGAACGAATCCTCGTAACAATTGGTACTGACGTCTCAACCACCGCCAACGAAAAGGCAACTCAACATTTCACTTAGTGAAACAGAGTAATCGCAAACAAGGCTAGTATACCGACCGTGCAATTTGCTGAAATAAGTGAAGAATAAATCCTCATGACAATGCAAACAGACGACTGGACAACCGCTAACAGGTAAGAAGGAAACGAAGTGAGCCCATATTCCACACTGACTTCATTTTTACAATTTTATTCGTTGTTAAAATTTGATGCAAAATAATAGTGTATTCTTTACTTAAGATTAAAAATTCCATAAAGGGGATTGTCATTAGTGACGACTCTATAAAACATCCTATTTCAAGAAATATCGACCGCATTTCTGTCAAAATTCACTATAAAATAACCAAAAAACTTAAATAAGGCCTTTCAAGATATAGCATAAAGACTTACATTTCCACATTTTCATTTAGATAGGCATTAGCTTGTGTCAGCTTTATTACTTAGATTGATATACACTACCAACAAAATATGTACTCGAGCATTAAACATTTTATATTCCTATATATTTTGCAAAAATATGGTCTGATCCAGTGTTGTATCATTTACAAAAGAATAATTGCCATACTGGGTTTCTCAAGCAATTTTAAAAATATATATACCTGTTTATATCTGTTTTTGTTATTTTACACCAAACTAAGTAGTAAAGAATAGAGAAAAAAATCTGTGGAAAAAACACAGCTATTACCAATACAATGAAATGCCTAATTATCTCAAGTAAAACGCACTTGCGCACAAATAAATCAAAATGATTAATTCTTCTTATATTTTAGGGCAACCAATCACTTGGTCAGTTACCTTATTCTTTGACCTTGAACGGTAGCACTTTCTCTTTAGGAAATATGTATCTTTTATAAATTTGAGATCAACTGATAAAGACAACTGACAGAAACGATCTTCTTAAGCATTATCAGTTTGATATTATTTTTATAATTTTTTTAACCACAAGGTCGTTGCCACTGCTGGTGGACCGTTTGAGTCCCCAGGGGTATGCATAAATTTGTACCTAGTATTTCGGAACCAGCTGATAATCTTATACTAAAGTCATATACCGCACTGATAACACCATAACTCTTAATGCATAATCAAATCCGTCTAAAAGTAACCACTGTAAAAAGATGACTATCTTAGCTTTTAAAAAAATTAGAATTTAAATGGTGTTATCAGTGCCAAATATTACTTTAGCATAAGATTATCAGCTGGTACCGAAATACCCGGTTCAAGGCTTATTTATACCCTCGGGGACTCAAATGGTCCACCAGCAATGGCAACGACCTAGTGGTTATTAATATTATAAACGTAATACCAAAGTTAAAATGCTCATGACGATCGTTTCTGTCAATTAGACTTCATCAGTTGAGCTCGAATGTTACAAAAAAAAAAGTTTTCTTAAGGAAAAGAGGTATAAGACAAGGTCAGAAAATACATCTAAATGCATAGCCAAATCCGTTTAAGAGTAACTATTGTAAAAAGATGACTATCTTAGCTTTTGAAGAATTTAGAATTTAAATAAGGTTTGAATATTGTATTTTAATGTGTTTATGTTTTTGTATCGGAAATTGGTATGGGGCCATTTTCAACATTAAGTGCGCAATTCAAACCTTATATTTACATGTATTCGACGTATATTTCCATCGTAGGGACATTTAATCATTAGTTGAACTAGAATTTAAAATAGATGTATAGTTCAGGAACAGTGGAATCATACAAGGCTAAAAAATAAAGTAAATTTAGTCCTAAATCCGTCTTAGAGTAACCACTTCGAGAAAGTGGCACAGTCTATATCGTATATCTGAAAGATAGCGCTAGGAGAGCTAAGACGTCATGGTTTCACTGTCAATTTCAGTTACTATCGTAAACTAGTCAAAGCAAGTAAAATACATATGCCCTTTAATAAGATTGATGCTGGTTAAAGATAAGACTTTTTAAATACATTTTTACAGTGGTTGTTCTTTTACGGATTTGGCTATGCATTTAAATTTATTATTCGGCTTTGCATTATACCACTTTCTTATAACTGGAGCTCAAATGATTAAGTCTAATTGACAGAAACGAACGTCTTGAGCATTATAACTTTGGTATTATGCTTATAAAATTCAACTTATCAGATTCAATGGTATATAATATATAGAGTCAAAATTTTATAATAATAAAACATGCAATATAAACTTGTCACTCCTTAATTATGGCGGTAGACTTCACTATTCATTGATCTGGGTGAGTCTAAATGAGATCACAGGGGTTGATGAGGTAACATGGACAAAATTCATAATGTAATCCTCTTTATATATATATATAAATCACAGATACCAAATTATCTATCTTTATCCGGACGTCCTGGAGACATATATACAAATCTGATGAACACTGGGCAAACACGGATCTCAGGAAATCCAGAGATCAGGATCGGGTTGGATGAGTATATAAATTAATAACTGAAATATTTGTTTTCCATTGGAATTTGGCCAACAACATACAGAGGAATAAAGTGTAAATATAAACATAAAAAGTAAAAATGAAGAAATACCAATTAATAATCGAAGCTCAAGTCCATTAGAACACGACTAATTAGATGTGCAATGATCTCGTCATGAAGAACAATTGCAAATCCCAAACGAGATAGGACCAGGTGTCCGAAGATTCAGGAGATATGGATGCTTGAGTTGTGCATGGGTTTAAACAATGGGGGTGGCGAATTACCTACTGTGTAGGGAAGAAAGGTAGTCAACTAAGCTAGCCAGCAACCTCCAACCTCCGCACTTGAAAAAAATATAACTATTGTCGCTTTTTATCATCAATGATCATTTACCTTATGTTATTCTCTTTATTACATATTTATGTTTCAATGAAGACATTTTATATGCATCCCATGATAACCTTTGACACGCAAATCCGATTAAAATATACATATCTATCTCTATATCTGCTTCCGGCTTTTTGCTGTACTTGTACGGTGTAAATTAAAGATTGACTGCGACTGGCCAATGAACAAATGTTTCTCTTAAGATTTTATATGTACATTCGGTTCTCTCTCGAGTCTTCCACCGTTCTTATATTTGGTTTTTCTAAATGAAATTATCAATCCATGTATAAAATTAAATAGAAATGGCGATTCTGTTTTTATAAATATAATGAACATTCAAAAAACAAACAGCTTGTTTTCAACTAATCTTTTGACCAGTCATATCGATTTTCCGTCCGTAATTATTTTACCGGAAGTAGATATAGAGACAGGGATGTAGTTTTGTAGATCGACATGGTTATGTAGAGTCGAATCTGATTTGCGTGACAAGCGACAGGGTCATCGGCAGACATTTTAGATGACTACATTTTTCTACACAGTAAATACTTCTCGACCCCCATTGGAACAATTGTCTGGTTTCATAACAAAGGACGACTATAGCGTGTTTTATTAATTTGAGGATCGTGCTAGGCAGTAAGCATCCGAAAGTTAAACACAATAAAAACAGTAATTAGTTACCTGACTTCTGATAGAGGTGTCACAAGCTCGTAACTGTGTATGTATGTGCAGGTGCATGATCACCTCTGACACGCAAATCGGATTCGAATATGTATATCTATCTCCACTTCCGACTTTTTGCTGTGCTTGTACGATGTAAATTAAAGATCGACTGCGATTGGCCAATGAACAATTGTTTCTCCTAAAGTCATATCTAGGGACGTTATTGTAATTTTTGGACGTTATTGTAATTTTTGATATTTTCATTAGAAAACCACTCCTAACCGACGAAATTGAAAAACATTTTTAAAAATTGGATGTATTTACGGGGTTATTAGGGGGTTTCCGTAGGAATTCTTAAATTTACCCTGGTGAACGAGTGATATAAAAGTTGTGACCGATTCCCCGACACTGTCTGAGAACATGACACGATCGAATGTACCAGGGCAGAAAGTAGTCATTTCAAAGATCTCGATAAAATTTACATAACTCAGTAAGTTTATGGCTAAATTGCTTGCCAAGGACAGTGTTCCAGAGCATTTGATAGGCGTTCCACTTGTCTGGGTTGTCCTGGACAGTGAAACGAACACGCTCAGTAAAGCGTCACCACGTGACCGGTAATACTGTTTATAAATAGATCAATCTGATCCCATGATTAGATAACTAATTAGTTGGAATAGGACTTTAAAAATACGACGAAGGTTCATACGAATACGCATTAAGAGAATACAGAAACAGTTCATTTATGAATATTACTCCCTCGAATATGGCATTAAGATTTTATGTGTGCATTCGGTTCTCTTTCGAGCTTTTCACCGTTCGTATAGTTGGTGTTTCTAAATGAAATCATTAATCCATGTATAGAAATAAAAACAGACGGCGATTCTGTTTTCTAAATAATGAACATTCAAGAAACAAACAGCATGTTTTAAACCAATCTTTTTACCAGTCATACCGATTTTCCGTTCGTCATTGCTTTACCGGAAGCAGATATAGAGACAGGGATGTAGTTTTGTAGATCGAAATGGTTATGTAGAGTCGAATCGGATTTGCGAGACAAGCGACAAGGTCATAGGCAGACATTTTGGATGACTACTTTTCTCTACACAGTAAGTACTTCTCCACCCCCATTGAAACAAGTGCCTGTGGTTTCATAGCAAAGGACGACAATGGTTTGTTTTATTAATTCGAGGATCGTGCTAGGCAGTAAGCATCTGAAAGTTTAACACAAGTAACAAGAGTTATTCGCTACCTGACTTCTGATAGAGGCGTCACAAGCTCGTAACTGTGTAGATATATGCCGAATGGGTATTTTCATTTTTTCTGGCTTTCCGTTTCATTTCAATCTCCGTAATCTGTCCAGGAACCCCCGTGGCTACTTCTAATCAGCACCAGTTTGAGTCCCGGTTTGACCTAAGATGATTTAGAGATAAAGTTTGCCAGTTATCATGCAGAATCCTGGGCTCCTTCCTTCACCATATAACCGACAAATTCTTGAATGTGGCTTAAAACATCAATAGAGTTAAAACAAACAAGTCAATTCTTCTTCACACAAGCACTGACAAGAGAGGTCGATGTACATTCGATATAAAACTAATGCACAGTTTCAACATTTAACGCGACCTTAATGTGTATTTCATTATAAGCATAATTAGGTTTCAGGCGTTCCGCTTGTTGACATGAAAACGAGCATTCCTAGTCTACGAACGTTGCAAATGTCGAATGTCAAGTTCCACTGAATATTTGATAAAACTGAAAATGAATAAATTTAACTAACGATACGTAACAAGAACTTGGATTGGACAGAATTAGATCGGCACTTAAAAACTTTTCTTTGTTTCAAAATTTTGTATAATAGCACGGCTTACTGGTGACCTTGTCAGATCATAATAATAGTGAATTAAATAGTTATTATGATAATTGATAGAATCATTAATAGTATCATGATTATGCATATGTAACTTAATTACTACACATATAAACATGTATTTCACATCCAATCAAACCATAGGTTATCAGGTAAAAATACATACACAGACATTACATAAGGAAAACCCACAGTGTCCTAGACCATGGACTGATCATTATGTAAGAATATAATTATCGGACGCGTACAATAACAATACGTATCTAATAATCATAAACAATGAAAAACTGGTCTCGGTGGCGAATACCGGTTGAAAGTTTGCTTTACAAACGGGTTGTGGTCCTCTGTTCGATTAGCAGAATTTACCCGAATCTTTTTAAAAAAAGAACAATAACTTTAATTTTACAAACCCTGTCGTCCCAATATGACGGCGGAGTTGCCTGTGAAGTCCCCCCACTCATCACCCCTCGCCCATTTTTCGCACATGTAGGTAAAGTCACTGGTATTTTTGTGTGTAAATTATACATAATATACAGTAGATCCTGACACATTCTCATAATCTTGAGCAGTGCAGTACACTATTTCTGTATCCCCACAGCAAGTGTGCTGAAAAAAAATCCTTAATTTCTCTTTATATATTTTCAAAACATCAAGAGAACACAAGGCGCCCATTGTACCAAAAATCTCATTGCTATTACACTTTCGTCTTTTCTTGACAATTGCGTGGTCAAGTTATGCATTGGCATGAGTCCCCAACTATGTATATATAGAAAAACAGATACAACTGTATACAGAAACTACAAACCTTGGCGTTCTTATAAATGTCCAGAGTTCTTCAACATAATATCTAGTAAGTGAACAGTTGTTGTCGACGAGCACGGTTTGACATATTCATCCTAAATTGGAGCGAAGCGATGGCTTGCAATCGATTTCTTGCTTAACTAGCATCAATCACAGAGTCACACTGGATGCTACAGAAAACGAATGGTGTCGATACAGATATGTGTAACTGCTGTCTATGTCGCTGTCTCCTATAAAACCCAATTTGTGGACTTCAGTTTAAGTGCAGCGACGACACTGTAGTATAATTGAATTCTAAAGTACCTTGTGCTGTCACGTAAAATTTATATGAATTGTCAATGACTATTAAAACATGACGAGGTAAGACGGGATAATGTTAATTTAAACAGCAGAAACTGGTAATGAGGAATTTTCATTTCTATCACAATTAGGGAGGCTTACTTTCGATTGTAAACTACTTTCTATATTTTCCTTCAATAGAAAGGTTCTCCTTAAAAGTAATAGTCAATGAACATCGGCAGTAAACAACGTCTATAATTCCGGAAACGTGACTCTATAATCTGATTTTATGACTAATAATCAAAAAATGTCTTTATAACGTTATAACTTCTCTTTTAAAAATTTGCAAACTACAATCACATAACATTGTACAGAACATACTAAGTATATATATATATAAATATATAAATATATATATAATATATATATATAATATATATATATATATATATATATATATATATATATATATATATATATAACCGAATAAATAAATTGGTGCTTTTGTAATACTAGGGATAAATCAAAGATGCTTTATACAGAGACATGCAAGTACCCGGGCACAATCACTTTTACTTTATATTTCATATAACACCATGTTTGTTTTTAAAACAATATTATGAAACCATTTCTTATCGCATTTCAAAAGATTTTTCAGCGTTAAAATGTAAGTTTTATTATTTAAATAGAAATTTTAATTTTTTTAATGAAAACTCAATATAGGAGAAAGTTATTGTGATGTCTAATTTTAATTTTCTGTTTTAATTGTCAAACATTTGAAATAATAGACTATAAAACTACATCCCAGAAATCTAGGAAACTTGGAAACAATATCTGTTTAACGATGAAAATTCTATTGAAATGCAATATGAAATGGCTTCTCAATATTTTTATTCAACGACTCTCATTTTCCTTTATAGTTCGCATTCTATGTTTAGAAATTTTCACTTGTCTCATTCACGGCGGTTATGACTGGTCAACAGGGGATACTTACTCATCCATGGCACCTGATCCCACCTCTTGGTTTCCAGAGGTCCGTGTTTGTCCATTTCTATGCCCTGGACATTCTATTGATTTATACTTTGGTATCTGATATTTTTTATACTTTGGTATATGATACTTTTTATATTCAAACTTGTAAATGTTTTCTTATAGATGTTTTTCGAAAAAACTAAACTAGTTTAAAATAATATTTACATGTTATACATTTTATATTCTGTGAGAAAAATGTATTATTTTGACGGAAAATAAACGGTTTCGATGTTCAGTACGTTATCCATACCCCATTCTATTCCGTATTTTTCATTGAGATGTACGGGTATAATATTTTATCATGTTATTATCTATTAAACTCATATAAAGGTATTATTTACTAGAATTGGCCAAGTATACATTCAATACTCACTTGTGCTATACAACTTTTACAATTAGGACCATAATGACTATAAAAAAAGCCAAATCCAAGAGACAAAATTAAATCTTTAGCTTCACTTATCCAGTTTATAGGATCAATATTTCACCCTTATTCCATGTGACCAACCTTCCAGAAAACACTAGTAGATGTTGGAAACGCCAAGTCCGTTAAAATACGACAAATAGGATGTAATGGCGGTCTCAACACGAAGAACAATTGCGAATCCAACATGAGATGATACCAGGTGTCCGGAGTAATAATTCTTTAATTTGACAAAATATTCACTTTATATATTATCTAGACCAGGGCCCGAAGTCAACAATTTTACTTAATACTCAAGGTCAACTTTTATTTTATTGCTTTGACTATAGAATCGCTCATAAAACTTTTGAATTTGAGTGAATAGGAAAACATGTTATAATTTTACATCAGTCACATATAAATGTTTGTGTCACACTAATGATGTTCCTGTAAAAAATGAATAAGTTCGTTGAGTACGGTACTCAAAGTTTGAGTACGTACTGAAACAATTATATATATATATATATATATATATATATATATATATATATATATATATATATATATATATAATATATATATATATATAATATATAATATATATATATATAATATATATATCTTAAGTTTTCTTTAAATCAGTAATAACGTCCACCATTATTTACAGTAGTATGTCATCAATATACAAACATTTCCAGTTACAGAAAAAAATTTGCTTATTTTCCTTAAAATCATGAAAAGTTAGTTGAGCTTGAGTACTGAGTAAATTTGGTGACTTCGGGCCCAACTGACTTATTCAATTTAACTTTTGCAAAAAGAAAGCATTACGTATTTCATCTTCGCTAATACTTAGATCCACTTCCTCAATGACATAATAAGTGGGAGCTACCTTCCCATTTTAACATCATTAATCATTTTTGTTAAAATATTCTTCAAGTTTTCATAAAATTTATTAACAGACAAATGACATTTAGTTGTACTAAAACGTTTTTAGATATACGGTAAAACTGCTTAATATAACTTTTCCGGAGATAACTTAATTTATTTCCCTCTTCTCTGATATAAATTAATCTGCCTTTCTCTCATCATCTTTCTATAAACTATTTTTTCAATCAACATTTAACATTTAATATCCATTCCATCAAAAAAAGTAGATAAAGATTCTCAATTAATCATATATTCTATACAAATATAAAAAGTCTCAGATACTAAGGTATAAATCATTAGGATGCCCAGTATATAGGTACAAATCTGATAAATAATGGACAAACACGGACCTCTCGAATTCAAGGGGTGGGGACAGGTGCCATGGAGGAGTAAGCATCCCCTGTCGACCGATCACACCCGCTGGCAGTCCACAGTCAAATTAAAATGAAATACGTGAGGAACGAATCCTCGTCATAATTGGTACAAACCTCTCAACAACCGCCATCGAACAGGTAACTCAACATTTCACTAAGTGAAACAGAGTAGTCAAAAACAAGACTATTATACCGACCGTAAAATTTGAGGAACGTTGACATCAAACGGGGTTTTCGATATCCCTGTGTCAATAATTTGTCAGTGAGCCTTGGTTTATCTACTTTTGACTTTGGGTCTTCAGAAGAGTAATTTTGAATACTAGTTGACGTGATTATTTCATTTATCACGAATACAAAATGCTTAACCAGAAAATGTACACTCCAGTTATCCGACCTGACTCTATATGCCTTACGACTTCATTCAACATGTGTTGTTTCTCGGCGACGTTTTGTCAGTTAAAATGGCATTCGTGTGGGGTATTTGAACCCACTTCAAATGACCTATAACTTTACGCAGACATACGGCAATTTAAGAATTGAAAGTCCATTTGAAAGAGAATATTAGGATAGATCACACGTACCTTAATTATATATTTTTCCCAAGATAATTTATGTTATATGTTCCTGTCTTTTGACTTGTTTAATGGTAGAAAATAGAGGCAAATCACCAGGCTATTTTTCCAGATAGAACATTCTGAGTTTTCCTTCATATTGTATAAAAACACTAAAATGCACATAAATAAAGTAATCAGATATATTTTCCTTCAAATTGCATACGTGCACAAGAGAATGCATTAGGAATAACATATATTTTTCAGTTCATGTGTCAAGGCATTGCTACAGAAAAATGTTTTATCCTCATTATATCTGATTGAGTTACCTCTCTTTGATACATAGAATGAAAAGTTCATACAATTTATTAATACCTTGCACATTTAAATAGTAAATCATTTTAAAAGACCAGTACCAATTTTAAAAATCATTTTTTGTTTAAATAGAAATTTAACATATTTTTAATCCTATGATTTAGACTTCAGAAAATAAGAGATTGAACAGAATTTTCATTTCGATGTTGTTAAATGTTGTTTTAACAAACTGGATACCCAAACTTCATAAAACCCCATATAAGCAAAGATACATAGCAGGATCCAGCAAATGTTCTACCAAACCTTTATCTTTACTCCTTATCAAGATATTGACAGACGTTAAGGACAAACTTCAACAATACTGTACAGTTGCTTATTCCAGAAGCGGTGTAAATCAGATGTGGATACTTAAAAATTCTAAACAGCTTTTGGAAAATTTGAAGGCATATAATTTTTCTCGAATTCACAGTATCAAAACTTATGACTTCTCTACTCTTTACACAACTATTCCAAATAAAAAATCAAAAGAAAGACTTTTCAGCATCTTTTCACTAAAAATGGTACCCGAAAATTTAAATATCTAGTGATTTGCTATCAGGATACTTATTTCGTCAAACACCACTCTGATTCTACACATAAATAAACTGAAGTTGATATTAAAAACATGATGGAATTTCTAATAGACAATATATTTGTAATGTTCGGAGACGTGATCTTTCAACAAACTGTCGGCATTCCAATGGGAACCAATTGTGCTCCTTTATTGGCCGACCTGTTCCTTTAATCATACGAAACTGCAGAATCAAAAGAAGAAAAAATTAGCAGTGTCCTTTAATTTGACATTTAGATATATCGACGACGTTTTGTCAATTAATAATGACAGTTTTCATACAAATGTCAATGCGATATATCCCAGCGAACTAGAAATTAAAGACACAACAGAATCAAGCACACACGCTTCATACTTAGACATTTTACTTAATATAAACACAGACGGGAAATTAGCAACTAAGCTATACGATAAACGCGACGATTTCGGCTTTCTCATCGTAAAATTTTCCATATTAAGTAGTAATATACCCTCAGTCACCCGCATATGGAGTTTATATTTTACAAATGATCCGATATGCCAGGGGCGTGTACAACAAATGAAAAGATTTCATATACAGAGGTAAACTACTCACTGACAAATTATTGACACAGGGATATCGAAAACCGTGTTTAATGTCAACGTTTCCGCAAATTTTTTATGGTCGGTATAATAGTCTTGTTTGCGACTACTCTGTTTTTCACTAAGTGAAATGTTGAGTTGTCTTTTTTCGTTGGCGGCTGTTTGAGACGTCTGTACCAATTGTGACGAGGAATACACTCATCACGTGTTTCACTGGACTTGACTGTGGGACCTCACGCGGCTGTGACCGGTCAACAGCTGATGCTTACTCCTCCATGGCACCTGATCCCACCTCTTGGTTTCCAGAGGTCCTTGTTTGTCCATTTTTACCGGATTTGTATCTATGTCCTGGACATTCTATTGATTTATACTTTGGTATCTGAGATTTTTATATTTGAGTATAACAGACACTAAGGATAAATTTGGAAAAATTCCATGGGATACACGTGAAAATGTGACCCGAAACTTCCTGAACAAGTTATAAGTATAGAAAATGGTGGACATTGGGAATATGTAATGAAATGTGATGTTTAAATTGTCAATTTCCAAAACGTTAATAGTTAAAATGTGTCTCACTTTGTATGCGTTATATGTTATATACCAACAAAATTATAACGTTAACTTTTAAATACAATTTACTCCTTAGTTTAATAACAGTGGCGTCGGAAGCAAATCAAAAGTAGCGGGGGGGCATTTTTTTATGGTTTTCCCACTAAAGAATTGTTTTCATATGCCTTTTGATTGTGCAATTAATACATGCAACAGTGGTAGGTCTAGACAAAATTTAAAAGGTTGGTGTTTCTAGACTGGTGACATAAAATTATACCTATTTGTGATGCAATGCATACATCATCAAAAGTAGACTGAGGATTCAAAGTTGGAGTAGACGTAAACTTCAAATTTATTTGCCGAGCGACTACGGCCTCGGGGGAATATGACTGCTTCAGGTAGAAGAACCTTCATATCACCCCACCAAGAGGTCCATAAATGTATAATATTAACACATATTTCCTGTCGTCACTATGTGCATTAAAACACCTGTACATAGTTACAGTGCTATCTAACTATGAGGTAGATACACATTTCCAGTATTTCTAATCTTATAGGTATTTCGAAAGATATTGGCGCGTGATCAGAAAATGAATTAAAATCACTCACATTTAAAACGTTTGAGAAATTTAAAACAAATCTTTTCTACAAGCACATAATCAATCACGCTAGTTCCCAGATTATTGAAAAAATGCCAAGAAGTATAACTTGACTTCCTACCCTTTCATATTCTCATGCCAATTGAATTGCAAAGATCAATCAATCTTTCACCAAACGTATTAACAGTATTGTCCTCATATTTCCTCTGAGACATAATCACGTCTTCATCAAAATGATTTTACAACATATGAATAATTTGCACTGAAATATTACCATGTTCTTCATTTTCACATTTGCGATCAGTTATACTATTCAGATCTCATGCAACAAACGAGTTGTCATATTCCGTCTTGGTTCGTCATAATAGTATGAACTTTCGAAATAACGTAGGGCAGCATCACTTCCAGTAGAGAGTTTATTGTATATACAACACCCCAGTATGGATATTATGTATCGATAGGTGCCGGATTTGAAAAGCAGTCTTCAGAAAAGTAATGTCTCTTCTCATCTTTACAAGACAGAACATTTATCTAAGCTTTATATATCGCAAGTGAACTGCAACAAGATATTACGGAATATCGTCAGTGTTAATATAAAGAAATCGGAAGTGGTCGTGTCTGACGTTTTGTTGAGGTCACGTGATCTAAGTACAAAGTATTCCACAAAACTGATCGGAATGGAACATTTTTTAAAGTATCTCTGTTACCGGACCTTCTTCTCCTTAAAGCAATGTGAGATTGGTCGGCGCAAATTTTACTTGCAAATTTCATTTTATTCTATGTCTGATATATAAAAAAATATCAGATACAAAAGAATAAATCCTCGAGAGTCTGGAGTAGGCATACCCTATATAGGAGAAAGAGACCACATGATTCAATTCACATGCATATCTATTATTAGAAAAAAACTTGCCAACAGTAACAGTTATAACCGTAATTTGAAATCCACCATTACTGTAACCACAGAAAATAAATTATTTTTACGAAGATTACCTGGCGTTCCCTGTCCTTCGGATGAGACAGTAAAAACCGAAGGCGTCTGCACCTACTGTGAACCCTCACTGTTCAATGGCCGTAAGGGACGAGCATAGGCCAAAATTTGAAACCCTTCACCGGCATTTGGCGACGTCTCCATATGAGTGAAAGATTCTCGAGTGGGACGTTAAACAACAATTCACTAAGGCGAAGATTACCGAGTGTCATAGAAGGGTGTGCGATTTATAGTAAGCAATTTTGCATCAAAGACAGAATGGCTTTTATTAATGTAGAATTCACACAAAGATTAATTACCCATGAGTCACCTGCTTACAACGACTACGTCAAAGTAATATTGAATTGCAATGCAGTATTCATTTCGTGCCGATGTGTAAGTTCTTAGATTACGGTAAACGTAGGTGATTTCCTGTTGACAGATTTTAAATGTGTTTGAATGGTTTAGAATTTTTTGGCAATACTCCCCAAATTACCGATACGTGAGCTCATGTCTCTGTAAATGAATGCTGCTTGCGATGTTGTGAATAGCTAGCAGCATGCAGGTAACAATTGGCTAGCTATATATTGAGCAAAGCCCTACAAATACTAATTTCAATTCAAATTTCATTTGTTTTCTTTTTCTAAAGTTAATCTCTTACGAAATAAAAGTGATCTATAGCATTTAGAAACAAGATTAATGAATCATTTTACCAATTACATGATTTAAAACGTACCCAATATATAACTATGAATAAATGCACTATTTTCTGACAATATCAGTGCTTAAATGCAAAATGGATAAATTGTGGGAGCTTTTGAAAGTAATAACATCATTCTTAAACGGAATTCAACAGATTTGTATAAATAAGTTCGCCATCTTACCTGTGTGTTTGTGTTTTACTATTATTAGTCTTTTTTATTTATTTATTTATTTATTAGGTTTTGGGCGCATTGTAACCAAGTTTCTCCACCGCCTTTGAAAACATTCGTTATACGTTTCTTCGGAACTCATCTTTTAATTTGAGTATACTAGAAGGCATACAGAAAATGTCGAATTAAAGGAGGTTTATGTAGTTATAGCGACATCAGCTGTGTTTATTTAAAAGTATTTCCATTTACCATACAGATCGATATATAGTAACAAAAAAGAGATATCCGCTGGCACAAAAAATTCTTAAATCCCAATATATTTTGTTAAAAAAATTGCTTGAGAACCCACTTTTTTTAATTCACCAGGTTATAACCAATACACAAGTTTTAGCAAAATAAATTATATAACATTTTGGAACAGAGCATCCCACTGAATAACTTACAATTCTATTATTTTCTATCATACAAATGTTCCTATTCACTAGAAAATGTAAACCATTGCAATAAAAGTATTTTAGATAGCCATAGATGACCTCTTTTGTAAAACTATAATTCTGATTGTTGTTATAAATATATAAATATACATATATAAAGCACTAAAACCAAATACACTATATATACTATGGTGTCGGATCTACGCAAAATAGATACAAGTCATGAAACGGATTATTGCACGTGTCGTTACTCATTTTAGTGATATATATATATATATATATATATATATATATATATATGTGTGTGTGTGTGTGTGTGTGTGTGTGTGTGTGTGTGTGTGTGTGTGTGTGTGTGTGTGTATGGATGGATGGATGGATGGATGTATGTATGTATGTATGAAAACCAATACAGAAAATGTTGAATTACGAGAGATTTTGTGAAAATAAAATTTTATTGTAAACAGTTCAAAGAAAACTACTGTAACCCTGGAATCATTAACTCGTTGGAGTTCCGCTATTTCCATCCTTAGATAAGAAGGCTAATATGAAATGAAAGCGAAATTTATAAACTAAACAAATGAAGCACGAACATACATACTGTCTATGATACTATGGTGATTTAGGGCGAATATTTTCTATGTCGTAAAGAAGCGAAAATAACCAGGAGGGAAAATATCAACATATACAGTAATACCCGGGTATTGGTTGGTTGAAAATGTAGTAAAAACGAACCTGTTATTTAGAATGTAACCTGGTGCCTAGTTGGACTATATTGTGGGCTATATTGTATCTATAAGCATATTTATTAAATAAATTATTTTTACGAAGATTACCTGGCGTTTCCTGTCCTTCGGATGAGTCAGTAAAAACCGAAGGCGTCTGCACCTACTGTGAACCCTCACCGTTCAATATAGATTTTGAGTTGTACCGTCAATTCAATGCGACACTGCTGGGGATTGAAATATGCACATGTGACAGAAAAGTAATATGTTGAATCCCGTTTTGTTTTTAATCTCTGATTGTTGAAACGGACGCCGGACGGAAGCATATATACCTTATAGGTCAACACTTGCTCGACAAATGAGATATTCAGGCAAACGTTAAGATTGTCGCCTGTGGGAAAATATCTGCACCACAATTTATGATAGAGAAACAAACAGACATTTCGCTTCTCTTCAAGAAATAGCAACAATGAATCGCTTCAAGATCTACGAATACACAAAACGATTGATTTGCTTTTCTATTCCGTATAAAGTCCCTCACAAACGTAATCGGGTATCACGTGGTACATGAATTAGTTCCATTGATGATGTCGGCATAATCATTGGTGTTTATTTGCGATATTCATGAAGACACCAAAGTTTATATTGACATTAGGCATTAATCATATCGAGTCTTTTATTTACTTAAACTATTTTGTGTAATCAGACCCACTCAGTATACCAAAGACAATTTC